>JAAXCT010001971.1:0-107170 GCA_012490785.1 Eragrostis nindensis
TTAGAGAATCCCCAGCTCGCTCGTGACACGCACGGATGGACGGTGGAGAGCTATAGCTACGGAACTGCAGCTAACCTTTCACCGGATGAGCGCCCCAGCGCCAGGACCCGACCAGGTCCACCGCCGGCGAGCGGAGGAGCTGCGTCGTCATGCCGCCGGACGCACCTCACGGTCGACGTGCAATGCAGTTGCAGGCGCAAGGCACGCCACCACCACCACACCAGCCTCAATCAAAACGAGGAGAAGGTGGTGTTTAGCTAGCCAGGACAGGAGGCGATTCTGACGGCAGCTAGCTAGCGAACGAGAGGCTATATATAGTGGAGGCCACAATGGCAAGTGATCATCTGGGGAGGACGGGATCGACGGATAGGGACGCATATATATAGGGAGAGGAGAGGAGGGGAGTGTGCTCGCGCGTGAGGGACCCTTGAGGAGAAGCGAATGATTCCCGTGGGAGAGGCCCCCGGTAGTGGACAAAACCCCTGGAACGTATGCTTCTTTACCAACGGGTGGTGCGGGAGCGACATTCGTCTGCCCCATCACGCCGGATACCCTTAGTAATCCGTCCAGACAAACCAAATCGATCCATTAAACTAAAGGATAAGCCATTCATCAAATTGTTAGTACCTTTTTGTTTCTAAGGAAAAGCACTTCATTTGTGACCAGCAGCATCCATCAACGCCGGGGCGACAGGTGCAGTTCAGCCAAAGGCCACGATCGACGGACGGGCCACGCGCTGCTGGCTACGGCAGCGCCTTCCTTTTCGCTGCACCACCGGGCAGATCGATACGGCATGGACCAGATTGCGTCGCCAACCAAAGGACACACACTTGAGATGATATACTCCGTATATCATCCATCTCGCAAAAGCAGCGAACTCATCTCCTAGCTAGCTACCCCGGTCCGGACCCACGTGGAGGGGCAGCATCTATCTAGCTAGAGTAGATTGGCTCCATCCATGGACGCGCACCTGATTGCCAATTTACTAACAAGTAAGCTCTGCCCCCCCAACCGCGTGACACTCGTGCGAACCGTACTAGAAAACAAGCGACGACCCTCTCTCTTGCCTTGGCCACCTCTAGTCTACCGAGCTTAATTATTAATTAGCACACGACCGTGTCGCCACCGAGACGCCCTCGCCGGCGGCGACCGGTGCTGTGCCCGGCGGTGTCCAATAAGGACATTTGTCACCTCTCTCTGCCGGTTCACCGGCCTATGCTTATGATCAAGCTCCGACAACCTCACTGCGCCGGCGCCGCCACACCACAGCTCATTGTCGTAGGGGTCATATAATCGCAAAAAAAAGGGGGTCATATATAGAATGACCTACAGTGTTGTGGTCTTTGACCCGTGAAGGATACCATATTGATCGCCACCACCGCCTCACGTCGGGCTTCACGAGCATCACGTACCCTTCTTGTTGTGCTACGGAATGTAACGTATATATTCCTATACGTTTCGATTTCCATGCATGTGCAATAATGTGGGTCCTTCAGATGGCTCCAATCCCTGCCACATGTCGATTGTAGCTAGGGAGTACTGGAGTGAGAATGTGTTAATGACAGGATAAGAAGGGTCACTAATGGAACTATGTATTATAAAGGTTGCCTCCCTTTTAATTTCGTGTACACTTTACAAAATCTTTGAAGATCAGGTGCCTTTTTGACCCCACAAGAAAAGAAATAAATGGCTCCTTTTAATTCATTTTGTTCTTTCATAGTTGCTTTGTGAGGTGGATGAGTGTCGGTGCAGTCTTGGCAATCTAGACCATGCTTTTCATGTGACCGCTTATGCAAAACAAAACCACAATTCAGTTTGGTCCTCATAATTAATAGTTAATGTCATCGACCCAGGAATCTCTTGTATAGCGAGCAGGGGAAGATGCTCCTGGTCACGAATCATATATACTGGACGACAACAACAGCAGGTACAATATATACATTATTAGTTTTGTTGTTTCGTGATCTATGCGTTAAACTCGTGACGAAAGCCTTTGCAGTTGTCACCATATTAAATTAGAAAAAATGGCACCCTCTCCGTCCAGGAATGACATAAGCAAACACAAATTATGTTCTTGTCAAAATAATGAGTTGGGGAGTTGGAAAGATGCCCCTAATAATCAGAACTCATCGGACGACAGGAACAACGTTTGTTTGCTTTTTATCTATGTAGGAGTACATTGAACTTGTGGACAAGGCCTTTATGCTCATATTAAATGGAAAGCATGGCACTCTCTTCATCCAAATATATACAGGGTATATATGTAGTTTGGTACGCCTTCAAACTTTCACTTCAACATATTTGTATACCATGCAAAATAATATATATCATCATGAGTAAAATTTATAAAACTACAGATACACTATAGGGAAATGTTATAAAAACACATACTTTAAGACTTAAATCACATACAAGTTTACTTGTGTGTCCTTATACAATACAGTTAAATATTTAAAATTTCATCATAATCTACAACTTTCGTATGCCTTTTTTTACTGAATAGTATGCTGGTTATCACAAATATTATTTACTAGTGTGCAATCTGTACAAAACTACAGATTCTGCACTCCTAGGGTTTGTATTTTTGGTGTCACGAAAAATATATAGTTTAGATAATATATTTTGTTACATCTATGATTTTTTTATACACCTTCTAAGGCCTTCTTTGGATTGCAAAAAGTTCCTTGAATCCTTTGTTATTTTTCTACGAAATGAATATGTGACACAGATTAGTGATGATCCATATCCTTGTGCACATGTGGTGATCACATACTTATCTCTGTAGTGTACCATAGAGTCGCAAGCACACTGCAGCACATGTACCATCATCCTTTGCCTCTCGTGCGCCTCGTACTAGCAATCTTGCACCAAAATGTTAACTCCAAGCATTTTCACAAGCGGATTGTTCGTTTCCTTTGAGCTAAATTTTAGCCCTGTCACATCAAAAAAAATCTTACTATTTAGAAGTATTAAATAAAGTTTAATTAAATTTTTTTGACAGATGGGTGCTAATTTATGAGACGAATCTAACGAGCCTAATTAATCTATGTTTTGCTACAGTGATGCTACAGTAAACATTTGCTAATCATGGCTTAATTACCCTCGTTAGATTCGTCTCCCGAATTAGCCCTGCAATTAGTTTTGTAATTATACTTTAGAGTTAAATGCACTCAAGGTACACAAACTTGTCTAGGTGTGTCAAATAGGTCCACAAACTCTTAAACTGAAGTTGTAGGTCCCTAAACTTGCTATGTCGCGCACTATAGGTCCAATACCTCTTGGGGAGCTCTCACGTCCGACGTTATAGCATGGCCCTCAGACCGTCAAACGTGGTTGCATCTCAGGCGCCGCGAGGTATGGAGAGGAGGATGAGTTGCCGACGACCTGATTCCCTAACACCAGTAGCACGTTCGCCAAGGCTGCGGCAGCTTTAGGGCGCGCCGCGTCGGTGTGGTGCGACAGCGGCACCCATCATAGTGTTGCAAGCATTCAGGCTCGCACAAGGCGCGAGCCTGAAATTACGTGCCCACGCTCGACGAGAAGATCACCCGGTTCACCATACCATATCATTAGCGAGGCGCGGACCGAGCACAGAAACTTCGCCGACACCTAATACTCATCATTCCTCAGCGGTGTCGGAGATGTAATGACGTCTGAGGGCCGACCACCGTGGCATGTCCTGTCTGACGCGAGTGCTCTCAAAGGTATTTGGACCTCTAGTGCACGACATAACAAGTTTATGGACCCAAAAGTTCAGTTTGAAAGTTCATAGACCTATTTGACACACGTTAACAAGATTATGGACCTCTAGTGCATTTAGCTCTATACTTTATTTAATACTCCTAATTAATCGTAAGATTCTTTTTGATGTGACAGGGCTAAAATTTAGCCCCTTTGAAAAAAACACCCCCGTATTTTTCATGTGGGCATTCCGCCCCCTTGTTGTTTGGTAAAATAGAAGAAAACTGATAAAGATATGCATCATTAATGTTGTCTCTTGCAGTGCCTCATGACGATGTGGACAATTCAGAAAACCTCTTAAGGCCTTTGTACCAATCCCCGTTTCAAAATACTTGTCAACTTTGACTTTGGTAATCACTATTTGACCAATCATCTTTTCTACAAATATTTTCTCGAACATTCGAAAACATATATTACATGATTAAAGTGCTTTCGGATTATAAATATATTTCTAGTGCTACTAGTTTAACCAAATAGTTCAAGAAATATGAGTAGTCAAATTGTGAGCAGAAAAGTATTGTGAAACTTATCTTTGTACTATACGCATGCCTTTACGCCAACAAAAGAAATAAATTACCTTTCGTTGTGGCTTGTGCTGAGGTGGTCGTGCTCCAGCATTGTCGATTATCAATATTCTTTTGGGAAAAAAAAATCCCTCCCGTCAGTCAAAGTGCGGATCGTATTGCTAAGATGCTCCCCCCATCGTAACTCACTGGACGACATACGACATGAGCTCATGCCCCAAAGCCTAGATGAATGGTGCTGATGCGACTGGGTTCTGACCGAAACAAACGACAATGCCGTTTACGTGGAGGTCCGGGCCGGGTTGAGTGAACATCGATGGAGACCAAAAACTTAGGCCGCGGCAACATTTTTGGTTTCTCAACGTACCTCGGTTCAGCAAAAATAAAAACATTACGCGGTTCAGCAAACAAATCTTCTTGTCACTTTATTATTACTAGCTAGCTAGGAGAGACATGCGAGACTCGTGTGCTTTATTGAACGGACGAGACAAAACAAAACAATGTTAATCTGTTTATATGACATACGAGGGTTGTTTGTGTCCACAATATTCAGTGCTACTTTTTTTTCCCAAAGATCCGGCACATTGCCCGGCATATATATGTCTTCATAACCAGAATATATATATGTTTTTGCACCAGAGATGTTACTACATAGGCTTTATGAGGATGGGCTAAACAGGCCACCAAAAGAGACTAATCTGGGGTATATCTAGTCAGCAAAGTGCTTAGCACCCGCGGGACACCATAATCTGGCTTCATCTTTGATTTCTGAGATCATGCGTGCCATTGCGCTCACAAACCCAGTCACTTCGCTCGTGCCTATCTGCCATATGGTCAGGAGATGAGTGAAGGACCCTCTCTGGTCGCTGCTGTAGAAGGTAATACGGGTGGCAAGCTGTCAAACCACATGATCCAATGCTCAATGATGTAGGCCACTTCTCAGGCCGTAGCTCATCACACTGGGACCAAACTGCCATCGCCGTCTACATTTTTTACGCCACCGCGCATTCGGCAAAAAGGTTAAGGGTGGTCTCTGAATTGCGGTAGCAGAAAGAGTATTGGTTCGACCACTCTCTCTATTGCAGCGGATCTGCTGTCCATAGCCTGTTCTGGACATGTAGAACTTGCATTTAGAAGGTGCCCAAGCTTTCTGTAACTAGACCGGGTAAGATGAGATTGTGCCTCATCAAATTGCATCATGTATATATATGCTGACTTTGCCGTATATTGACCAGATGATGTTCTTGTCCATATGATTTTTCTTTATCTGTGTCATTCGTGTTGAATGAGCCTCATCGACCAAGTCCAAAGCTGGAAAATACTGATGAGGAGGGTGCTGTCAGATTGCTAGCGATGTCCTGAATCGAGTGTTCTTAATTTGTCCATGCATCTGCCACCGTTGAGCCAGCTTGATGTCCAGAAAGCCGCTTTTTCCCATTTGGCACAGTGAGTGTTGTGGTGAAAGAGTCGGGTCAAATCATACACGAGCAGTATCCAGGTTTTAGGGCCTCGATAGTTATTTTATGGGTGTACGAGAATCAAGAACACGATGGTAACACAGGAGACGAGGGTTTATACAGGTTCAGGCCGCCGAAGGCGTAATACCCTACGTCCTGTGCTGGTATGATGTATTGTGAGAGAGTTTTCTGTAGGTCTCCTGCCCGCCTTATATAGTCGGGGGTGTAGGGTTACATGGATCTAAACCTAGTCGGTTACATGGTAAACAGCCTTGTAGTACAAGTTGATTGATGTTTATCTCCTGGCCGAGTGGGCCGACTGACTTTAGGTCCGTCGGGCCACCCGGTTCTTCTTGGGCCAAACCGATTCCCCATTACTGGATCACTCGGCCTTGTTATATCTTGAGTATACCCGGGTCTCATATCATCGACAGTAGCCCCCGAGTTCTTTTTGATTGATCTTGAAGACCTCCGACTGGTTCCGACTCCATGTACAATAATCCTCAGCATAGCTGGTCAATTAAAAAGAACTCCAAAGAGTAATAGTTACCGAAGTAAACCGATGAAGAAACTGAATCCTGGGAATACCAAGATCAGCAAGGCCTCGAATTAGGCATGAAGATGAAGGAACACCCAATGCCGACTGACGTCGGGAACAAAGGCTGGGCTCAGAAAGCGTGTCCCTACCTGTCAGTAGCATTCAACTCGAAGTTGACCGAAGACTTTAAAAAGTATGCTTACCAGCAGGATTTTTTTTTAAAACACCTGTAAGGTGCAGCCCCCGAGCTTCTGGGTAATCCAAAGGATTAGGCAGAAGGTCTGAACAGAGCCTGGCATATAGACAAAAGCTATTACCGTAAAGGGGAACTCCATGGGAGTTATGGGAACTCCCCACAACTGGTGCACTACAGCTGTTTAAAAACCAGAAGTGAGTTGCGAGTCTCGAACCGAGTTTGCACTCGGCCGGAATCTAAGCCCATCCAGCAACTTGTGCCCAGGATGATGATAGCTCGTAGGGTTTGGCGACGCCTCGCTCTTCACTGCAGTTCATAAAACCGACTCAAAGAGCGAGTTCAATTCTGGGAAAAACCTCCCGTAGGCCTTCAACGTCCGAGTGAAGATCTTGTGCATCTGTAGCCCGAAGAATATAGCCACTGACCGGCCGAGTGGAGACGCATAGGGTGCATGTCTAGCGCATCCTATGGATGTAGCCCCCGAGTCTATGAAGAAGTCGTAGAGTTGTTCATAGACTCTAATAGAAGCTGAAGAGTATATCCGCATGAAGACATCCGCCGAAGTTGGATCCAAAAACGTGCTCGCCTGACTGAATGGAGCGCGACGTGGGCTCACGCAAGTGAGCCCACGTGGGCTAGCCCCCGAGTCTATGAAGAAGTCGAAGAGTTGTTCATAGACTCCAAGAGTAGCTGAAGAAAGTAGTCCAGAATGTCCGACTGCCGACTGCCGACTGTCCGAGTGAAGAAGCATAGGAGTGCGACGTGGGCTCACGCAAGTGAGCCCACGTGGGCTAGCCCCCGAGTCTATGAAGAAGTCGTAGAGTTGTTCATAGACTCCAAAGAAGCTAAGAAGAAATGGTACCGAACTCAGAATTATGCCGAGTGAACTGAATGCCATCAGCATGCTGCCAAAATTTTACTGTGCTGACCACGGGTGTGTTGTCCCAACTGACTCACGAGAACACAGTAAAACCAATAATGCCCGAGGGACTGCTTGAATCGTCGTCGTCGTGCTAGCCACCACAGCATCCACAGTCACAGCTCTGCTATAAATAAGCTGCTACCGCAGCCCCCAAGTATCCATTGAAGTTGGTTGAAGATGAAGAACACCAAGAACACCAAGAACACCAAGAAGAAAGGTGCCTCCAGTTCCAATAATCAGCCCCCGGCTGAACCGCAACCACCAAATCTAGCCATGCCAAATCTGGAAAACTAGCCATCGTCGAAGCTCCAATCATACCGCCTCTCAATGTTGTTCTGCCACCTCCAGGTCCATATGATCCATCTCTGCCTGAATACATTGAAGTCTCATCTGAAGATGAAGCCACTGGAAATCCTCGCCGTCGCTATCTGCCCAATGGTCTACCGCCATGGCAGCCCATCGGCCGTCCAGTTGCAAGTCGCACCCGAAGCCGTACTCGTCAGGATCCACCAAGGAGAGAATGAAGAATGACGATCTTGAAGAAATCCACCAAAAACCTTGTATCAACCATATGTAATGTTTGCCACCGTCTGGAATCTTGTACCATCTTGTCATTTCCATTATGTGGGATAATAAAATCCACCTATGTGTGTGTCGTTCGCCGTCTTGAAGTAACCAGATAAATAGCCGAGTGATTACGGCCTCAAATAACAGCCAGCCGACTGAATTTGGTAGTTGCTGAAGAAAAAATGCCGAAATGCACCATAACGGGCAGAAAATCTGTGCCATCAAAATTAGGTCAACAGATCTGACCCGTCCGCGCAAGTTTCCCGCTCATTTAAGTCGCCGTATCGCTTCACCTTCTTCATCTTCCTCAACACACTTGCGACAGTGCGCCTTCCTTATCCCTTTGCATTCCGCCAAGATCCAAATCCACGAACTCCAAATCTCCAATCCACGAACTCGAAGCCGCCATTCCGGCGGACTCCATTCCGCAATTGGTGCCGCCATCGAAGAGATTGCGCTGCCATCAACAAGATCACACCGCTGGTGAAGAAATCGAAGCCGCCCTTGAAGATCCGCCGCCGAAGAGATGGCCGGGAAGAAGAGAGCCGCCGCGCGGAAGCAAAAGGTAGACTCGCCGCCGCCCGCCGATGAGGACAACCGTTGGCCGGAGTCCATCATGACGGAGGAGAAGTGCCAAGAGCTGACCGACGCGGGATTGCTGCCGCATCGCGAAGTGGTTGGATGGCGTCCCGCCGCCGGTGAGCAATTCCCCACTCCGTGCCCTGATGAAGTCGTCATTTTCGATGCGTTTGTACGCCGTGGATTAGGGTGCCGACGCATGCCTTCTTCCGGAGTATCCTGCATTTCTATGGTGTGGAGTTGCACAACTTGAACCCTAATTCGATCCTGCACATCGCTTGCTTCATCACTCTGTGTGAAGTCTTCCTGGGTATCCGTCCGCATTTCAATCTGTTCCGGCACTTGTTTATTTTGAAGATGAAGTCAAATGTCAACCCTGCTATTGTTGGAGGGTGTGGGTTCCAACTGAGGAACAAGAAGATCTACTTTGATATGCCGTTCCCTTCAACACTCAAGGGATGGCACTTTGGCTGGTTTTATGTAAAGAACCACCCGCCGAGTCTGCCGGCCTTCAAGAGTGTAGCGCCTGTGCAGCGAGAGACTTGGAGGAAACCTCTAACTGCTGATGAGCAAGCTGAAGTGACAGACCTGCTGACGATGATCGACGATCTGAAGGATAGTGAAGAGCATGATCCACTCACTGGGCCAAGCATTGCTGTTATGTTCTGTGGCAGAAAGTTCCAGCCTCTGAAGGACAGAGCGGAGCCAGCTTGGAGGTGGCGCGGCAAAGAAGATCCGAGCAATGAAAATATTCCTGGAGACACAGCCACCATTATTAAAAACCGAGTGAGGGACTTCTTCGCTGCCGGGTTGAAGTGGAGGCACCACCCCTGATTGGCTATCATATCAAGAATCTTCCTCCACCTGTAAGTACACTTTTCTGAGGTCAACACCAATGTAGCTCGTTCTGCATATGTTGTGATGTATCGATGTATATGATTGCACGCAGGCGATGGAGATTGAATTCCGCTCGGATGGACCTAGCGAGCCCATGCATGTCAAGCCTGCCCCCAAGAAGAAAAAGGCAAAAGACATCATGGACATCGATTCGAGTGAAGAGGAGAGAAACTCTGCGGAGGCTGCCATCGATGCAGCAATACCGAGCGATGATGAAGAAGAGAGTCGAGAGACCCCTCAGCAAGATGCTGGAGGAGAAACCGAGTGGAGGAGTCACTGCCTGTGCCACCTCCGCCGAAGAAGTTGAAGAGGGACGTGCGCCGACCGACCACTCGGGGAGCTGCATCTTCGAACCCGAGTGGTAGTGTAGTCGTATATCAATCACGTCGGGCCACTGTGACTGTGAGCCCGACTGCTTCACCATCACCGCGAAGTAGAAGGACACCGCCGAAGACGCAAGATGGCGAAGCCCCCGAGGGGACCTCTGGCGAGCGAGATGTCCAAAGGACGGCCCCTGCTCCCAGGGAAGTATCGTATGAAGACCGCATCAACATCACCCTCTCCACACTGTAAGTAACCCGCACGAGTGTGATGGAGAGTGATAGCTTCGAAGAAGAATCCAGCTGATAACTTGTGTAACTGCAGGGCTCCCTGTACTGAAGTGCCAAGTGACGAACTAGAGCAAAACGCTCCTCCAAATCCGCCAAGAGGTGAAACTCCGATCCAAGAGACTGCAGAGCAGATACTCGGGAGCGGAGGAGTGCTCATCGAGGACTTGGGTCCTGATGGGGAGAGGACGACCGGCCAAACTGAAGAGGTACCTGAAGAAGAGAACCTGCAGAGAGACGCCGAGTTGCCCGTCCTGATTGGTGCAGGAGCAAGTAACCAAGAAGACCGTGGTGATGAAGCCGAAGAAGGACATCATGAAGTTGACGGTGACCATGGAGACAGGAGTGCTGCTGAAGAGGAGGTCCGTGTCGAAGATGAGGCGAACACACGAGGTGACATGCAACCAGAGACATCGACGATCCCTCCTTCGACCGCTGGAACTGCAGAGACTACCGCTCAAGAAACAGCCGCAGCCGAGGTGGAGAGAATTGGAGCCCCTGCCGGGCCGAGTGAGAGGACTGCTGCCCGAGTGGAAGGGGAGCCGATTGTTGAAGACTCTGAGCTCGGCCGACTGCTGAAACAGGTTGACGACCATCTGCTGAATGGAGCACAGGCAGAGTTCAACAATGTGACAAGCTTCCACCATCATCACGCTGCTCTCAACACTGTGTTCAATGTAAGTAGAGGACAGCCTGTTGTCTTTAGCTTGGAGGATATTTTTGCTGTTGTCAAGGACACTGACCCCTGTTGTTATAGGTGACGGAGGAGACCTTGAAGACGAAGAACCAGATGATCCGTGACATGAAGACGCAGTTGGAGAAGCAGGCGGCCATGGAGAAGCAAATGAAGATTCTGCTGGCCGAGGCCAAAGCAAAAGACGAGCTCATCCAGCAGCTGCAACAGGAGAAGAACTTGGCAACAAAGGCAACCGGTGAGTATATTGTAAAGCTTTACCAAGCCTCGACTGAGGTCAGTCGGTCTGTGTGATGATCTGATGAATCTGCAGTTCCATCAACCGCAGAAGACTTGGAGCGCGCGAGGTCCAGGGCCGAAGCGTTGAACACGCAGGTCAGCAAGCTGAACCAAGCATACAAGACGAAAGAGGCCGAACTTGTCGAGATGCAGAATCAGCTTACTCAGGCTCAAACTCAAGTAGAGGCCCAGAAGGAGAAAGAGAAGACCTACTTCGAGGAGCTGAGCAAAGCCATTGACGCCGAGAAGATAGCAGTGCAAACGTTGAGAAGCAAACGAGCTGAATGGCAGGCCTCCATAGATGAAGTCGACACCTTGAAGAAGAAGTATGCTGAAGCGAAACGTCGATGGAAGGAGAGCAGAGACCTTGCCATTGCCTTGGAGAACTGTCTGTGAAAGAAGAAGAAATCTCGCAGATGACTGTGCAGCGGACGTTGCTCATCCAAGACCACAAGAGTGAGTATTTGATATTCTGACATCTCTTGTACTTGATGATAACTAATATGCATATTGTCTTCGCAGAGGAGCTGAACAAACTCAAGAACGAGTTGACGGAGCTTGAGCTGAACACGCTGGGGATTGTGCAGTACGTCTACCCGACTGCTGAGCGTAGAGGAGACGGCCCGTTGGCGGAGTTGCTGGAGAAAGTGCCGGCGGAGATGAAGAAGCACTGCGAGTTCGTCGCTCGTATGTGTGCTGGCGTGGTGCTGGCGAAAGCGAAGTCTCATTATCCTCGCATCGATGAGGAGCGCTTGAAGACAGGCTTCGCCGGGGACCGTCCGGCTGCTCTGCGAATTATCGAAGAGACGAAGGCCACAGCGATCGCGATGATCGCCGATGTGTCGGTGGACCCATGAACTCGGTGTGTATGCCGAGTCTGCAAAAACCTTTGTAAAAAGAGCAGGGTGTGTATATATATAATGTTGGTACAAGTTGCTTTTATGTAGTTAGTAATTATTTTATCATGCCTCGTATGTGTAATTCAATATTGCCCTTCTCGAAGCGTTAAGTACAAATGAACTCCACGGACAGCGAACTCGGTTGTGACTCGGCCGGACTCGTTAACCTAGGGTGTTAGCAACAGATGGCGTTAACCCGTCAGTGTTAGAGTATAAGCAGGAGCCTGAAGTGAGTTGGTGTAACAGGGAAAAATTCACCGACTTGCTAGCTTAAAGAGAGACTCAAAACGTAACATACGAGACAAAGGCAAATGGACACGGAAATGGCGAAACAGGGGTGATCATTATAAAGCAAATGATGTATACAAAATAACTTAAGCAAAAAGCGACGTAGCTGATTGATGTTCCAGGAACTCTGCAACGGAGTACCGTCTTCGGTAGTTAACCGATAGGCACCCGGCCGAGTAACTTCAGCTACGACGTATGGCCCCTCCCATATGGGGGACAGCTTATGGCGACCTTCAGTGGTTAAAATCTTCTTGAGGACGAGGTCACCAACTCGGAACGAACGTTCATGAACGTGTTTCTGGTGATAACGCCTCATTGCTTGCTGATACTTGGCCGACTTGAAGAACGCGCGATCCCGCTCCTCCTCCAGCATGTCAATGGCCAATGACTGCTGGTCTTCGGCTCTAGCTTCATCAAAGAACTCGATCCTGGGAGCGCCATGGTCCAACTCAGTCGGCAACACCGCCTCTGCACCGTAGACCATGAAGAAAGGTGTTTGGCCGGTTGCCGAGCTTGGAGTGGTGCGTAGGGCCCATAACACTGATGGTAACTCGTCGATCCACCTGGACGCATACTTCTTCAGTCGGTCAAATGCGCGTGGTCTGATGCCTTGAAGAATCATGCCGTTGGCCCGCTCGACCTGCCCGTTGGACTCGGGATGGGAGCGTGAGGCGTAGCATGCCTTGATTCCGACGTCGTCGCAGAACTCTTGGAACTCGGCAGCTTTGAAATTGGTCCCATTATCCGTGATGATGCGGTTAGGGACACCAAACCTGAAGATGACGCTGCGCACGAACTCGATTGCCTTGCTTGCCGTCTGATCCTTGATCGGAGTAGCTTCAATCCACTTGGTAAACTTGTCAACCATCACCAGCAGATGAGTGTAGCCTCCCTTGGCCTTCTGGAAGGGACCGACCATGTCGAGCCCCCAGACTGCGAATGGCCATGATAGGGGGATTGTCTGCAGTTCCTGAGCCGGCACATGAGCTTGCCGAGCGAAAAACTGGCATCCTTCGCAAGTCCTGACGATGTGCTTCGCGTTCCGACTGGCAGTGGGCCAGAAGAAACCTTGCCGATAGGCCTTAGCCACCAGGGTTCTGGCCGCTGCGTGATTGCCGCAGACTCCCGAGTGAATGTCCTGCAATAATTCCTTGCCCTTGGAGATGGGAACACACTTCATATGTATATCTTGGCACTCTTACGGTACAATGTGTCCTTCACGACGAAATAAAGCTTGCTCTTCCTGAGGATTTGCTCGGCTTGCGCCGTGTCTGCCGGCAGTCTTCCGTGAACCAACCACTCGGTAAACGGTGCCATCCAGTCGTCCTGCTCTGATGGGGTCGCCAAATCGATATTCATAGCCTCAAGCTGTTCCTCAGGACTGCCTGCGTCAGTCGGCGGGCGAGTGGCTGACTCGGCTTTCTCCTTCGTGACCGAAGGGTGGTGAACTAATTGAAGAAAAACCCCTGGAGAAACTGGGTCTCTACTTGAACCTTTATTGGCTAAGAAGTCGGCTTTGTGGTTGAACTCGCGACGGATGTAGACGACTTCCAGGCCGTCAAAACAGGATTCCATCTTGCGGATTTCTTGGAGATAGGCCCTCATTGTATCATCGAGGCAGTCCCACTCCTTATTGACCTGCTTGACTACCAGCATGGAATCACCTTTGGCTGTTAGCTGGCGAACGCCGATGGACTCGGCGATCTTTAACCCGTGAAGTAACGCTTCGTACTCTGCCGCATTGTTTGATGCCTTGAAGTGGAGCTGAAGTACGTAGGAGAGCTCATCCCCTTGAGGGGAGACAAGGAGGATGCCAGCCCCGCGCCCGTAAGCTGCAGGGAACCGTCGAAGAACAACGTCCAGGACTCGGACGTCTCAGGCTTAGCCGGTATTTGAGTCTCCATGTACTCGGCGACGAAGTCGGCAAGAGCCTTGCCTTTAATAGCCGTCTGCGGCTTGAAGGATAAATCGTAGGTGCTCAACTCAATGGCCCACTTGAGATCTTGCCTGTAGACTGCCGGTTGTAGAGCACTTCTCCAATCCCATAAGATGTAACCATGGTGATTGGGTGAGACTGGAAGTAGTGGATCAGCTTGCGTGATGCCATGAGTAGAGCGTAGATGATCTTCTGAATGTGGAAGTACTTGACCTTAGATGCCGACAAAACTTCGCTGACGAAGTAAACTGGGCGTTGTACTTTCTGGACATGGCCTTCTTCTTCTCGTTCCACCACCAGCGCCGCACTAACCACATGAGTGGTGACGCCAACATACAGCAACAAAGGCTCATTGTCTCCTGGCGGAACCAGGGTCGGTGGTGTGCTTAGGTAGAGCTTGAGATCTTCAAATGCTTGCTTGGCCTCGTCGTTCCAGACGAACTTGTCGTGTTTCTTCAGGAGCTTGAAAAAGGGGAGGCCGCGCTCGCCGAGTCGCGAGATGAAACGGCTGAGTGCCGCCATGCACCCGGAGAGTTTCTGCACGTCCTTGATGTTCTGAGGAGTCGGCATCCTCAGAATCGTCTCCACCTTCTCGGGGTTTGCTTCAATACCCCGGTGAGTGAGTATATATCCGAGCAGTTTGCCCGAAGGCACGCCGAATACACACTTCTCAGGATTCAGCTTCATGTCGTATCCTCGTAGAGCGTCAAAGACGTCCTTCAGGTCGGCAATGAGATCATCGCCTTCCCGAGTCTTGATAACCACATCATCGATGTAGGCCTCGACTTTACGTCGGCGGAGCTGATCCTTGAGGCAACCCTGTATGCACCGCTGGTAGGTTGCTGCTGCGTTCTTCAGGCCAAAAGGCATAGTCAGATAGCAATAAGCCCCGAAGGGAGTAATAAACGAAGTCTTAATGCAATCATCCACGTTGAGTGGAATCTGGTGATAGCCGGAGTAGTACAATCAAGAAAACTTAATAACTTGCAACCAGCGGTGGAGTCTACAACTTGATCGATGCGAGGAAGCCCGAATGGGTCCTTGGGACAGAACCTGTTCAGGTCTGTATAGTCTACGCACATACGCCACTCTCCAGATTTCTTTTTTACAAGAACTGGGTTAGCCAACCACTCGGGGTGGAAGACCTCTTTGATAAAGCCGGCTGCTAGCAACTTGGCTAGATCAGTCCTAATGGCCTCCTTTTTATCAGGGGTGAAGCGGCGAAGGCGTTGGCGAATCGGCTTGGCGTTGGGGTCGACGTGGAGAGAATGCTCAACCAACCTCCTTGGGACACCTGGCATGTCGGACGGTTTCCAGGCGAAGATATCACGGTTGTCCTTCAGGAAGTTGGTGAGCGTGAGTTCCTATTTGGGGACCAGAGCTGCCCCGATGACCGCCGTCTTGGTGGAGTCCTCGTCGTTGACGCCAACCTTCTTGGTCTCCGGTCCTGCCTGTAGGGCCGACTTGGCCGACTTCTTGGAAGGGACAGAACCCGGGTCTTCAAGGGACGCGGCTGCTTCTTTAATCTGGGCAGCCCCCAGCTTAGCCTCGGCGGACGCGGCCAGCTCGAGGCACTCGGACTCCAGTGCAAGGCACTGCTTGATGTCTCCACGGATTGATATGACTCCGTTGGGTGCTGGCATCTTGAGGACCAGGTACGTGTAGTGAGGCACCGCCATGAACTTGGCCAAAGCAGGTCGGCCGATGATGGCGTGATAAGCCGACTCGAAGTCAGCCACCTGAAAGGTGATAAACTCCTTGCGGTAGTTCTCGGACCCTCCGAACACAACGGGCAGAGTGATCTGGCCGAGTGGCAGAGATGATTGGCCCGGTATGATGCCATGGAACGGTGCGTAGCTTGCTTGGATTTCTGAACGTGGGATACCCATGTCGTCCAGAGTCTTGATGAAGAGGATGTCGAGGGCGCTGCCTCCATCGACCATCACCTTGGAGAGCCGAGTGGTGCCGACGATCGGCGACAGTATCAGAGGATACCTCCCAGGCTGGGGTATGTGATCAGGGTGATCCTTGCGGTCGAAGGTGATGCTGACTTCAGACCATTTGAGGTACCGAGGTGTTTCAACCACAGTGTAGACTTCCCGGAGTGTTAGCTTCTGCTTCCTCCTGGACTCATATGCTGCAGGGCCGCCGAAGATGCTCAGTACCTTGAGTGGATCGCGGTACGAACCCTGGCCATCTCTGTCTTCATCCCTCCTTTGGTTCTGGTGCTCCTCCGGCTTCTTGCCCTGGCTGTACTCGATGAGGGCCTTATACTTGTAGCAGTCCCGCAACTTGTGGGGGCGCGAGACGTTCGGATGGAAGTGGCAGGGCTTATCCAGCAGATCTTCAAAATCGTCAGTCCTCGAAGGACGTCGTTGCCGGTTCCTGTCCACAGCCGCCACCAGGTTGTCACCCTTGCGCTTGCGTTCACGAGGTCGGGAAGACCCGCGAGGTCGAGATGGTTCGGGGTCGTCTTGCTTCTTCTGGCGGCGTTCTTCTCGGCGGTGAAAGCCTTCTCTGGCGTTCTCAGACCAGTAGTCTTCACCACCGGCAAAGGTGTTAGCGATCATTAGCATGTGGCCTGCAGTCTTTGGGCGTTTGCGGCCCAGCTTCTCGACGAGCTCCCTCCTGGAGCAGCCTTCCTTGAATGCCTTGATGACATCGTGATCGGAGACGTTGGGGATCTCATTCTTCTTGCGCGTGAAGCGCTGAATGTAGTCCCGCAGGTTTTCCCCCTCTCGCTGTTTCACTCGGTACAGATCGTACTCGGTTGGCAAGCGGTCAGCCGTAGGTTTGAAGTGGGCGATCATCTCTTCGCAGAGGTCGTCCCACGAACTGAAACTGTTCGCCGGTAGGTTAGTGAGCCATCTCCTGAGCGGCGGGGCGAGGACCACCGGGAGATAGTTGGCGAGAACACTGTCATCACCTCCGGCTGCGTAGATCTGAGTGGCATACATGCCTAACCACTCTTCGGGGTCGGTGGTGCCGTTGTACTTCTCAATGGAAGTGGCACTCGGCTTGAAGCCTGACGGCCAGGAGCCGTTAAGACGCAGGTCGCCAGCGAGGCAGCGCAATCCCCGAGTCTGGGTGCTGCGCCTCGAATGGCGTTCCGGTTCCTCGTAGTCGTCGGAGTAGTAGGTCGGCGAGCGATCGTCGCGACGGCGCCGCCTGTCTTGATCATCATGGCGAGGTCGGCGATCACGATCATCGCGACCGCGGTTGTCGTCACGACCACCACGGTGATGACGGTCGTCTTGGCGGTGCTGATCTCGGTCACCTCTGGGGCGCCGGTGGTCGTCTCTATGACGCCGGTCGTTCCGCCGACGAGGGGCTTCTGGAGCTGCGACTTCGACATCGCGTCGGTCGTTGCGGCGCCTGTGGTTGCGATCCTCTTCCCGATCCCCAGCAGTCACATGGCGGGGGTCGCCTCTGGGAAAGGTCAGGCGCTCCAACACGGGACGCCTGGCGGGTGACCGCTGTTGGTCCCTGTTGCGTTGTTCTTCGGGTCGGCCGAGCCGATCTAGGGCGCTGCGGCGCGCCTCTGGACGTCGTTCATGAGCTTGGCGCCGCCGGTCATCTTCTGGAGAGTAGGACCGATCTTCCGAATAGGTCGCGGTCTTGTCGACGCTGTGGGACGACGCGACTCGTCCTCCCGAGTCATCCCTGGCTAGGGCAGCGTTGGTCACAGCGGCGGCTTGTTGGGCCGCGGCAGCAGTCATTGCCTTGGCCTTCTCCACCATCGGAGTGAGGGTGGCGGGATCCGGGTTTGCAGCCATTTGCCGGACGACTTGATCTAGGAGTGTAGTGGCGCCGACTACATTGTCCTGGGGCGTTGTGAAGACTTGATGCCCGTCGTATTCTTGCATGAGGTCGTTGTGGACTTGCCGACCGCGCAACCTGATGTTACGCTGCGCAGAGTCTTCGTCGGCCGGGGGTTCTTCTTCTGCCCCGGCGGCGTTGACGCCGTTACCGCCGGCGCCCGCTGCGGCCGCTGCGGCCGCTGCAGCAGCTGCGTCCGTGACCGGAACGATCTGCGCCATGAAGCACTCGAACAGTGATGTACCGCTCAGGGTTGTGCTCTCCCAAGGAAGCGTGCGTAGCACGGATTCATCAGGGTAATCTCCGAACGAGTGGATCCCGAAAGATCCGATCTGCTCGGGTGTTGGATCTGCTAAGGATCCGAAGATCTCAGGACTCAGATCTTGACAGATCGTGGCCTGGTTGTTGAGCCCGAACGGAAACCGAACGGGACCTCGAGCGAAGCTCGGTATAGCAGATCCAATCTTGACCGCCTCCATGCAAGCGCGCAACTCGGCCAGCGAGTAGCCCGCGTAGGTCCTTGCAGGGAGGGTGACGTGGCTCGGTCCGAAGCCCAGGCTAGCTGGATCCGGATGTTGCCGAGTCGACGAAGTTGGCCGCCGAGTGATCTCCGGTACCGCCGAGTTGACGGGATGGAGCTCACCACGGCGGTCGGCGATGAAGTGCAGGCTCCCGAAAGAGATCCGGTCGCCGGCGATGAAGTTGTTGATGGAGTTTAAAGCCATCGAGCTCGACATGGTGGACTCTCGTACTTCCCCTACCTGGCGCGCCACTGTCGAGGTTTTAGGGCCTCGATAGTTATTTTATGGGTGTACGAGAATCAAGAACACGATGGTAACACAGGAGACGAGGGTTTATACAGGTTCAGGCCGCCGAAGGCGTAATACCCTACGTCCTGTGCTGGTATGATGTATTGTGAGAGAGTTTTCTGTAGGTCTCCTGCCCGCCTTATATAGTCGGGGGTGCAGGGTTACATGGATCTAAACCTAGTCGGTTACATGGTAAACAGCCTTGTAGTACAAGTTGATTGATGTTTATCTCCTGGCCGAGTGGGCCGACTGACTTTAGGTCCGTCGGGCCACCCGGTTCTTCTTGGGCCAAACCGATTCCCCATTACTGGATCACTCGGCCTTGTTGTATCTTGAGTATACCCGGGTCTCATATCATCGACGAGCAGCTCAGTACCATTCCGGTTTGCTAGGGTCACGCCACTGGTACCAAAGCCATCGTAGGTGCAATAATGCCCTACTGAAGAACTCTATATTTGAGAATACTGAGCTTGTATTCCTGCATATAAGGTCCATCAATGTATAATATATATAGTACCCATTGACTCGCTAACCTAACCACATCTTAGTCACCACTGATATCAGCTCATACTGCCATCTACCACCCTACGAAATGGCTTCAAGTGGCCCTCAATACGGGAAACTGCAAGTTCGCCGTATGCCACCAGCACACGGTAAAAGCACAATTCCACACGGCGAACATTTTCGCCGTAGGCGGCCCACGGCGAAGGCCCGACGGCGAACAGACCCGACGGCGAAGTCTGTTTCGCCGTGTGCCTTAAAGTCGAGCACACAGCAAAGACATTTGCCGTGGGCCTGGACCGACACACGGCGACTATGAGTCAGTGACGGCATGAAGGTGTCGGCGCAAACGGCGTAAGCCTATGTTCGTCGTGTGCCGGCACGATGACGCACGGCGAAGTGACAAAGTTTGCCATGTACTTCTGGCCCCGCACACGGCGAAGTGGCAAAGTTTGCCGTGTGCTTCTGGCCCCGCACACGGCGAAGTGGCGAAGTTTGCCGTGTGCTTCTCTTTGGCCACGGCGAACTGACCAAACATTTGCCGTGTGCCAGGTCTGCCGCACGGCAAAGCTACCATACAGGTTGCCAGTATGGTCACTTCGCCGTGTGCTCTCTCCCTGTCACACGGCAAATTCTGTTTTTTTTGTTTTTTGTAGTCTCGGACAGAGCCTCGCCCACAGCTTAACGGCCAGAATTTGCCGTGTGCCCCGATCTAGGGCCACGGCAAATAGTGTGTTTACCGTGTGTTGGCCTCTGGGCACACGGCAAACAGCGTGTTTGCCGTGTGCCCTCATTTTGCCGAGTGTCTTTCGTTCTACGTACGGCAAACAACTTTTTCGCCGTGTGCCCGACAGAAAGCTCACGGCAAACATTTGTACACGGCGAATTTCTGTTTTCCGGTAGTGCCTCTTGGTGCTGATTTTCTATGCCTTCAAATACCCACTCGTATCGGCACACTATGACACTTCTCCATCTCTGATTTCTCCCGGTCACTGGACTTGTTCCGCGCAACCTTCGTTGCCATCTCCTCCCTCCTTGGATCAATTGTCAGTTGCCACCTACTGACACACTGAAACGTGAACCCAACTTTAAAAAACTCACTGAAAAATCGCTTTCTTGGCAAGTAATGAAAACTACCGGCCATTGTTACGAATGTAATATATATGTCAAGGCAGCAACAGTGTGGCATAAAATTGTCAATAAAGAGAACAAAATTGGTGAAACGCGAACCCAATTTAATTTTATAAACTCCTTGAAAATTTCTTGTCAGAATGCATAGCAACAAATATATGCTTATATTTCGCGTGACATCTATCTGGATGTTGGTCGGATTTGTATTCTCCCACGACGAATCTGGTGAAAGAGGCGACGATGTGTTCGACGGTGGAAAGTTCATCGTATTTGCGTGTGGCATGTTAGCAGTCTACCCGCCCTTTTGTGAAAAGGACGGGTTTCAGTTTTCACCCACTGGAGATGAGGATGACAGTGGTGGATGTTGAGATGGTTGTGTTCATTCATATCAGAGTTCTCGCCGTAGCATATCCATGTGGGATGGTGACACGAGATGGTGGAATTTACGGGTATTTTCAAGGTTTCGTGTCTCCAATCAATAGAGTTGTAGTTGCTCGGGTTGTTCTTTAATATCAATGAAATTCCGTTTCGCAAAAAAAAAAACAAATCCTTATAATTTAGGACAAAGGTAGTACATACTTTTCTCCGTAATTGGTGAACAACATAAAAATGCATGGCTCGGAAATCCAATATAAATGATCCAAGGGTTGGAAAAACGAGTTTTCAAAGATCTCTCCTGGGGAAATTATTGTGCAGGTTAGGTCACCAAGGTAAAAGTGTTCGTCGGCCTAGAAAGTGTTGCCCTTTTTTTTTTATGAAAGCAACGTGTATGAGAAAGGGGCTTTTTATTTTTGACGGAATGAGAAAGGGACTTACCAATTTTAGATTCAGTGTCAAATAAGATCTTGTGTTGAACACTATCTTAGGTAAGATTCTGAAAAAGGGAGGCGGTGATTGAGTGGTGGAACCTCCCTCTGGCACGTCGGCAGCCAACACCTTTGACCTCATGATCAGTTGCTTTATTTGGATGATCTAAAAAGTGGCAAGTATATATCCTACAAGATATAAACTTAACAAAGCTACAACTGCACTAAAATTACAAATTTGTTTATAAATTGTTGAATACATACTTTTGAACCCTCATTTTGACCAATCATAATTTTTTCGGTAAGAGTAAGGCCATTAATAAAGTGTCATGACCATATGTAACAAAGCATAAAATTCAAATTAACATGATAATTGAATTCCAGTGGTTGAACTAGATAAAATGGACACAAACTAATTAAACTAACGAGTAAAATGCATAAGAGATACTGCAACAGATCTGGCTGGAACATCCCGACTTCAGTCCGACTTGAGACACGATCAAATCTGATGCAATCGGGAAAGGGCTGAGAATAACTACTCCCCAATGTTTTCTCGGTCCTTCTCCTCTTTTCTCCTCGCTACAGTGCAGAGCAGGCGAAAGAGGCGACTTTTGGCCGTCGTCGATTTCTCGCTTCCCCCTCCTCTCCGGCGTCCTCGTCGGCGTCGGAGAGGGCGGGGAAGCGGGATCTCGTCGCGTGCTGTACAGGTTTTAGGCTTAGGGTAGGTCTAGGTCCTAAATAGTCTCGCCATGGAGGTGTTCGTCCATGGTGCTGGGTTCTTCCCTTCCGGCGATGTCGTTTACGGCTCCGTCGGCTTGGTGAAGCTTTTATTTCTCCGTTGCGGCGCTGGTGGTCGGGTGCTCTCCACCTCTGGTTGCCAAGATGTGAGGTTAGTTTACTTTCTCCTTTTTGCGAAAGGGGGAGAGTCTTGTGTTTCCCCGTCGGTGGGATTTTGTTCCTCGTCGTTGTCGGTGTCGACGGCGGCGGTGGATGGTTTATCTGGGTGGCTGGCGTCGTCACCTGGTGGCAGCTACTCTGGATTTCTTCCTTCCATCTGGTCTTCGTGGTGGATGCCGATGTTCGTTCAGCTATTTGCGAGATGCGTCTTGGTTGTGTGTCGAGACGTTGGCTTTTGCGGCAGTTTCCAATGCGTGGAGTCCATCGTCGGCCGGACGGAAGGATTTGGCTCCGGTTTCTTCGTTCGCTCTCGACGACGAAGCTTGGAGATGATGGAGACGATGTACAGGACCTGGGTGGCCTTATCTGTAATTTTTGTTTTTCCAGGGACCTGTATGTAAATCGGGGATGTAACACTGTGCTTGTTTCTTAATATATTGCTTTCCCCTTCGCAAAAAAAAAAAAAAAAAAACTGATGCAATCGGACTGTAGATTAATGCAATCGGCCTGGAGTCGTACGGCTCTGCTAGTTGGTCAAGAGTTTGGCTCCAGGGGCGTCCTGCTCATAACAATATTTAAGGACAATATGTAGTTGTCACTGGAAAAAATTGTAATGTCATATTTGCTATCGTTGTGTCAATGATAGGTTGAGCCCACCTGAGTCATTGACAGTGGCATATATCGAAATGGAGACATTTGTAATGGCATGAGGTAATATGAGGAATATTTTGCTTAATTAATCTATTGCTACCTCTGGTTCCTATGGTTCAAAATTATGATTCTTGGGGAGGAGCAGCAGCAGGGTGCATGGTCGTATGGCGTTGGTGTTCCTATGCATTGTATATTCGAGGACAGTACTATTGGAATGAAAAGAAGATGCATTCCCTGCAGTAGATAGGCTCATTCTTGACGCCTTGTCACAGAAGGTTTCTGCATGCCGACATCTGGGTCGCCATTGTTGATTGTACTAGATAACTTTCTGCTCCTTTAAGGAGACAATGAATCAACCTCGTCAATGAACTGTTCATCTTTATTTAGCTGTCTTTCTTTCCAGGAAAAATGTGAAGCAAAATGTTCCCACTTATCTAGCCAGTTCTTTAAGGCGGGCGAGCTTTAAGAGAACAAGATTTTCAGTTTACAGGTGCATCCATCAACCACGTGTGAAGTTCGGATAGATTTGTGCCCCATCCATGGGACAGCTTCTTTGGCACCCATATTGCTACTTTGTTCTTTCTTGGAAAAGGATGTATGCATGCACTCAGCTTTGAAGCACTTTGAAGTTGGGGGCATGGTCCCTTTGTTTATCGGACGGGAGAAACCCTCGGGACTAACAATCTTTAGGGCCAATGGTCGCAAAGCAAACTAAGATCGCAGCTTGAAAAGTCATTTTTTCCTCTCTCCTGAGCCTCTTTTATGATACTCGGCAGATTATTAAGTGATTGGTTTACTATCTCCGGTTTTTAATCGATGACATTAGGACAACAATTTAGTTCATTTTTTAAGCTAAAAATGATGTCCTAATGACATCAATTGAAAACCGAAGGAAAGTAGTGATCAATTGAAAACAGAACACTTTCACTCCCTTCAAGCGCACCCAGCCATTTCCATGCCACCGTGCAACCGGCCTCGTCATATAACCAAACCATTCCAGTAAGTAAACAAACATATCTAAGTAAAATATTCGAAGCCTACTGCTCTATCTATTTCACAATACTTGTGATTCTAGCTCTCGACATGTAAAACAAAAAGAAGTGAAAAAATTATAGTGCAGAGAAAATAAAGAGAAGAGATACTCCCTCTAATTTCATAATACAAGTCGTTTTAGACATTGACATGATCTTCAAAATACAACTTTGACTATTATTTTTTACTATAAGATATTTATAAAATATAGTTGAAATGCACTTTTATGAAAACCATATTTCCGTATGTCATTTTCACATTTCTAAACTTAATGCATAAAAAATTGTAGTCAAATTTTTTAAAAATATTTCAATATGCCACAACCAGTGCGGCCGTAAGCAACATCCACAACGCCGTGGGTGCCCGCCACACTGTTGCTTCCCCCTCTCCTCCCCCGCGCTCAAAGCTTGTTACTGTGGTGGCCCCTGCCCCGCCTCCACCCACCGCGCGCGACCACCACAAAGGCTCGCGCGGCCTCGTCGTGTCGCCCCGTGTCCACCTGCCGCCCTTCTACCTTTTTTGCGCTAAATCGTTAGCTCTAACGCTCCCGCTCTGTGTCTGCCCATCGTCGGCGACCGCCACCACGGGCCATGGCCGGCGGCGCCCCCGTCACCTCGCGTCCGTCAACTGTCCTCCTACCTCCTCCCTGCTAACTCAACGACTCTGAATCCCTCGCCCTAACTCTGCCCACCATCGACAACCACCACCAAAGCCGGCGGCGCCCCCGCTACCTCGACGACAGCCCGCACCCTCCTCCCACCGCGGGCCTCCCTCCGTTCTTCTAGGTCCGAGTGACAAGGATGAGATTCTAAGGGTACAATCCACAGGCACTAAGGGATTCTACGAGTGGAAGAAGCGTGGTGGCCGTCAGATTCACTACGTGCACGAGTCTTGAAGCTGGGTGCGAGTTTGATATACATCATCCGTTGTATAGCTTCACCACCAATGCAAGGGACAGCCCAGCCCACGAGCTAAATGGGCACCCTTGCTACGTGCGTGCAGCATTCCATTGTGATCCATTGTGATCTAAATAAAGGTAATGACTGCCAAATTGGCCTTGCGATTAAAGTTGCTCATCATTTCATCCTAGTGCAAAGTGTGACTGATTAGCTGGTTTTTTATAAAGCACTTACTGAAGTCAAGTTATCGTAAAATAAAAAGTTGCTACCGGACCTCGTGGTAAACTGTCTATTCCGGTCCAGAATGGCTCGGTATGGAACACAGACCACTCAGCTTCACCGTGCGGCAGAATGGAACATCAGCCAACGCCTACTGGTTAGTGGTTAATGAATCTTCGGTCAGTGGAGTCCCTTATGTTTTGCACACAGCAGCACGAACAATACCCGCCCATTATGATGCCCAGGAATCAGTCGAGATCATGATTCTCGATAGTGGAAAATAGACTGATCACGCACCCAATCTGGATTGACATCCATAAACCATGTCTGCAGTTAGAGATTAGAACACTTTGCACAAACCAACTGCTGTGTGGTGCAAGTGACATGCCGGCCTTTGCAGTGGAGGACAAGCAGAGCAGAGGCACAGGAAGCCGCCATCCATGGCAAAGGTTCAGCTTGCAGGAAGAAAGTACGATTGTCACTGATACTTAGACCCTAAGGCTGCAACTGCTCCATGCAACAGCCTGAGCTCTAAAATCATAGTCTGGAAAACATATAAAACTCCCTATTTTGTGCAAAAGCTGCAGGAGGGAAGAAGCAACTTTATCCGGCAGCCAGTTTATAATTGGGCCAAGACCACCGAAAGAAGCTACGGCCCCAGGTCAAGCACACTAGCACATACACCAACCACATTCACCGAAAAATTTACAGGCACGAGGCATCACATGGGGATCAGATCAGCAACAGCAAGATCACTTTGCCATAGGCCCACAGTAACGTTACAACCAGACCATTACAAAATCAATCCAATTAACAAATAAAAAAAAAAGCATGAAGTAGAAAGGAGGTAGTGTAGTTTGGTATCACCGGTGTGCTCTTCTTCCGGGAAGAAGCACCGATGAGTTCATCTGCGATTGGCAGTAGAACAGTTTGCAGGAGTGGTCGATGGGCACGTGCAGATTAAGCCTCCGATATAACGAAGGGTTGCTGCGCTGGGGCTAAACTGGAGAGACCAGCGATGGGAAGGTTCTGCTCAGTGCTGACTAGATCGGGGAGGCAAGCAACAACAGAGCATATGAGTATCCACATATTTGTAGTGAGATTTCCTTTTATCTGCTGCTTGCCTTGCCTCTTCCTCTCATCGCCAACCTTGATTCCACCCATCAACATTGATGCTTTCCCCTGCCAGAATCAAACACATCAACGTGATATCTTCATGCAGGGACTAAAAAATTTTAGAACTAAATAAAACCATGTATAATTGCCTAACTAACGTTGCATATGCTAAACAAAGAGAAGTGTATCTTACAGAAAGCTAGTGGTTTGGTATCATCATTTATCTATATGCAGTAACTTCAAGATTATATAAAAGTACCCCTAATATCAGTTTGGATAAACAAGAGCGGGACAGCATTTGCCATTGATTCAGATGCAAGGATTAAAAAAAAAAAAACTAGAGCATAGATCTGGACGCCTCTTCTGCTGGCAGAAAGGAGGAAACAGTCAAAAAGGTTCCATATTAGGTTGGAATGAAACAGGACAACCTAAGAAGACAATCTATGGCATTGAAATGCTGATAACACAAACATTCCAAGAACACAGAACATGTGCAAGTGCCAGCAAGTCTCGAGTAATAATAGAGTTTCTGTCTACTATTGCAACACTCTAGTACTCTACAATGTCTATATATAGGGGCATCAACCTCAGCACAAATATGGGGAAGAAAGCTACAACATTGCTCCATTTAGGTACCTTCACCTAAACAATTTCATCACAGAACCATTTTGTGGCCTCAGAGTAGTATTGTAGTACGAAGATTATCAACATGTTCCCAATCAGGTTAGCGATCCATTTGTATGCATCGACATTTTTCATTGTTTAATCCATTGTTCATCTTGCAATAGGAAAAGTGCATATATACAACTTGTGTCCAAATTTGAACAATGCATCTTCCTAGTTATTTTAAAATTTAATTTTCCTGACATCAATTACAGCCAAAAAGGGAGTGAAATTTCCATAAACAACATACATAAAACAACCCTTTTAAATGCCAAATAAAAGTATGTATGATGACACCTCAATAAACATGATTAATTCGATATATATAATAATGCATCCGATGCGTCATAAGAACACTAATATGAAAGAAACTAATCATAAAACTAAGTCATAACTAACCATCACATCAGCCTTTGTACTTTTGTCGAATTAATCTAGTTAACAGACCTGACTTTGAAGATAATTTAAACTTATGAATTTAAAATCTGATCAGTTTTGGCAGTCTGCACCCTTATTAGGTTATGGAGCTTGAAGATTGAATTGAGGCAATGGTTCAGATCAAGGTGCACAAGGGTGAAGCAACAAGGCATGTAGACTGTTTGAAATCATCTGAGAAGAATCAGTCGGCATTGGATTTCTTTATTTACTTATTACTTCCAGTCTCTCTGTTCTTTACTGTAAGCAGTACACAAAATCTCCATTTACTTAAGGTGCTTTAGCATTTGTTAACACAAATGAGTACAAAATTCCATAACACGCGTGCATTAATTCTCGTATATCCATTTTTAGTGTATTTATTTTGAAATTTTACCATTACCTTCACAAATACAAAATGCAAACGATCACCAAATGTCAATCATTTTGATCCAGTTAGAGAAATCACCAAATGTCGATCATTTTGATCCAGCCATTTTAATGATCCATTTCATTCAGTAACCCACCCATATTATTAAAATGAACAAAAGATCTTAGCATTTGCCAAGGCAGAAAAATGACTCAGAATGGGACGCGAATTCATCTCATGTAGTTACATAAGTACTATCTTAACTAAGTCTAGCATGAAATTTGGGCATAGCATTATTTCTTAAGACAAATGGCAAAGATGATTAACAGCTTACCGAATACCGACCTTTATTAATTTCCAACAACTTAGCATCAGTATTTGCAACAAAAATGTTTAGATTAGTATTATGGTAAAAGGTCCACAAATTTAGATGATTTTTTTTGTTTATTAGCAATCAAAATGGATTCGCTGCCTCATCTTCCGAAACATAGGCACCCTAAGATGAGGAACATAAGATGACATGATTTTTTAAAAAGTTGCTCCAACTATCAAAATTAGCATATCATCAGTTAATGTGAGAAGCAAAGTGTGATTATCTTATGCGATACATAAAGTTAAGGGAAAAGTATCAGATTGCGTAAAGCCTGAGTCTACCAATGTTTGAATAGACCAAGAGCACTGTCAGGCAATATGAGAGAGAGACTCAAATTACAGTCAGAGGCAACACGACAGATTGCTTTGGTTTTAACATTGATCCAAATATCAAGCTAGAAATAATCCCAAGCTAAACTGAGGCAGCATCTCTCCAGTGTCAGAAGTTTTATTCAACTTTAGCAGTGAGAAGTACAAGCCTACCATATATGAATTATGGTAGGTTGACCATGATACATTCTGTTTGATATTACAAGCAGGAAAAGCATCAAAGTATTACGAACAACTAGTAAATGGTTTGACATGTACTGAAAAGCAAACTTTGTTCCCTTGAACTACCTTTTAGCAAGTCTAAGGGAGAACTTTGTTTCGATTATCCAGCCAGAAATTAAGTTAGAGAGCTTCGCAATATCATTGGGAGCATCAGTAACAAGATATCTAAATCTCAAAACCCTTTGATCCTCAGTGTACCATTTCCATTTTGATGTCAAACTAGTGAACAAAGTTCAGATATCGCACACATGTTTTCTAGTTTCTTTAAGTATTTTATGTAACATCCAACATGATATTAGAGCAGAAAACTCCCTACATTAAGACATGGTAATTAAAATATAGCATTGTAACATAAAAAAGTCAATAAATACTCCAGAGTGAAGTCTAAAAGGTTACTTCATCTTACAAATTCATAAATATCACTTGCAAAAATTAAATTTCAAAATGCTGCTGACCTTGATTTTTCCATGAGTGGAACTGAAATCCTCACACAGTGGCATATTATGTACACAGGCCACAAAAATATTTAGGTTCTGCAGAATCAAATATTAAAAAAAAATCAAGTTTTGATAAAATGTGAAGAAGTGGGCTCAGAACGATAAAAACCCAATTTAAGTCTTCCGGTTTCAGGATGAACCATTATAGTAAAAGAGTTATCTGAAGAAAGAGCAAAAAGAAAAAATGAACTCACTAACAAAGACATCCTGGACGAAATGATCAGGATATAGCCAACTGGAATCAATCTTTCTGAGCTAAGGATAGTAATACAAAATCTTGAAATAACTAACTGATACAAGAGATGCTACACAAGGCATCATCATAATATAGTGTATTGAAACACATAACTTGCATGACCTCCCAGAGGTCACGTCCCTAAGGACCGGAACCAATCCTTATATAGGAAAACAAGCAGACTTCAAGTCTCATTGCAGCTGTATAGCCCCACCACTATGAAACAATGACGACACCGGCATTGTTAGTGGAGTTGGTTATCCATCTACATTAAATGTGGACCTATCCATAGGAATGGGCATTGCAATGTTTAGCAAAGAAATAACAATGTTTCAGAAGATAATAAATAGATGGTGACAGAGTTTGTCTGTCACATAAGACTCCTGCAAGGGCATGATCATGGAAAATTCCAATGAGAACACGCACAAGTCAATACAAAGCAGGTGAAGTTGTTGAGCTGGTAGGTGCTAGTTGATTAAATCTTAGGGTGTTGAGATCGACATTATTTGCAATTTGAAGCATATTTTCATCGCAGCATATAGGACAACTCAAAGCAAAGCAACCGATATGAATAAAAAGAGAGTAATCATTTGATGCTATGACATAAGCTCTGGCATTCTTTGTAGAAAAAACACTTGCTGACATGAACCTGAATGCTTGGGGGGGGGGGGGGGGGGGGGGGGGGGGGGGGGGGGGGGGGGGGTGTTGTATCTCACCATATCTATTGGTACCGCAATGTCCAACAACCACGTTTGATATGTGAGGCCTCATGTACAAGAGGAGCAAGAAGCTGCCTACGGATGTGGCATACCATTGAGGTGCTACCACCTCTCACGATAACATACACCGTGCCATTCCACCCACCAATATCCCTGCCCATGACAAAATTATCATATACTGTTTTTAGCACGATAAAGATAACATCAGCTACAGCTACACATTTTAACACAGATGAAATAATGCATGCAAACTTATGCAGTTCATAGAAAAATGATGCAAGTATCACATACATATGAAATAATGGCCTATCAATACTCCATATAGGGCATGCAAGTATAACCGTTCCTCCACATATAAGCTGGTTTGCCACAATGTGCACAGTCGGCGACGAGTTTTTTTTTTTTTTTGGAAACTATCACAATCATGTCTGGAGTTTAATTAGCAAGAACATGAAATGGTTTAAACAATCACAGTACAAAACAGGAATACAGCATGATCCCATCCACATGCATGATTACAACTAAGAAGACTAGTCTAAGGCTACAACAAGAGAAATATGAGCTTTGCTCAGCCTAGGTCCAGTCTATATAATTTTGCACAATCTTTCATGGACCCCGACATCACAACTAACACTGATTCATTTACCTAATCCCCAAAGCCAGGTGACAAATACACTACAATTTGAAGTGCACAAACTATAAGGAAATTTGAGGATCATCACACATTCCAGAATTCTAACCAATATACCAGATGTTATGCTTGTAGAGAATAAAAGACAACTGAAAATTGCAACCATATTTCATAACTGAAGTATCCACACACTATAAAAACACACTGGTCATTTCCAAATATCAATCAAAGGAGATGTTTCCCATGGATTCACTCTCTGGTATCCTAGGTACTCCCTACAGTATCCCTTTAGTAAATAAGTAGACACCAATTTCCATTTACGGTTTATCTGGCTTGATCCTAAAGTAGTATGGCAACTCCATCTAGCAAATTTCAATTTTGTTATTCCAGCCTAGCATACCAGTACAGAATAAACCCAAACAGAGGCGAAATTCCCCACAACTAAGTACTGACCACAGCCCCATTTACCACAGGATAATTGATCAATGCATCGGCCGTCCCTCAAAATCCTGTAACTGCTGACAAACATAAAAAAAGCAACATAACACCTAGTGCAAAGCCACTCATTTGAAGCAATGCTAACATACGGCTTGGCTCTGGTAAACCGTGACAAAATGGCACGACAATAAGACCTCTGTCAACATGGGGCCAATTCCTTAATCGTAACACATTAGCTTCAATTCGTGGCATTTCCTTCCCTGCCAGCACACACCACATCCAAAGGCTGCCCAGGACCACAACAGATTCGTGATCCAGTGATCTCACAGTATCGCCTTGTCACGCAACAGCACCGATCTGCAGCAATAAAAAACTTAAAAACAAATTGGGGAAGAATGCACGAGGAGCGCAAGCTGCGCTGGAATGGAAAGGAAACCTTGACGGGGCGGGGCGGAGAGCTTCAAGGCCGGATACCGACCGGTAGGACCGTGACGCGGCACCGCAACGGCAGCGGAGTAGATGGGCACGAAACCCTAACCCCCTGCTAGCCCGGAAGACAGCGCAGTAGCCGCATCGTGGTGGGAAAGCGCAGAGGGCGGGATGCGGCGCAGCTTCATTCCGGCTTTCCCGCGCGAACGCAGGGCGGTTGGAATTTACGCTTTTGCCCCTCCGCCCCCGCCGCGCGACGGACGCGGGAGGGACGGCGCGCTTCCGCCCCCCTACTCACATCACAGGGCGCAGCGCGCTGCGGCAGCGCACCGCACCGCGCACCTAGGCGGCCGAGCACTGGGGCCCCTCGCTCACCTCGTGACGCGCGGAGGGGAATCGCGCCGGCCGGGGACAACATGAGTGCTGCTGCTGTTGGTCCCCGAGGCGGCGGCGGGCTGCTAGGGAAGGAGGGCTTCGATCGATGCTCCGCGGGAGGTCGAGGAGGGTCTTGGCAAGGCAGGAGAGGGGCCCGAGCGGAATCGAGCGATTTGAGATTTTTTGGGGAGGCGCGGGGCGGTGACAGAGACGACGGTGGCATCACGCTTTGCACGAATGTTCATCAAAGTATTTCACTTATGTTTAACAAAATCCGTCCTTATATTTTAGATCAATTTCTGTGACCAAAATACTTTAAAAAAGGTGACCTTTAAAACCAATTTACTACATTTAGCATAATTACCATAATAAAGTTTTCCACCCACTTTAAAAAGATTATTATAAAAATCTTAAACATTGTTCCCTATGGCAGAGCTTTTCTGCTACCACAACCATAAGCATATCTCAAAACTGTCTTATGCTGGAGAGGGTATTATAAAACATAGGATTAAGTTTAAGAGTAAAGCATAGAAATATGATGGTTGTTTATCGCCAAACACCATCATTCCTGATAAAAAGTTATGCCCCTTCATTCTTTTTTAAGTGTCATTTTAGGCTTGGCATATGAATTGAAGAGAGACAAAAAATTTGAACACACACAAAAAATGATATGCAGTGAAGGAGGAATGAGATAGAGAAAGAGAATCTATTTTGAAAAAAAATGTTGGTTCCTAGAATGAAAGGAAGGAGTAAGTATTACTAGTATGATAACCACTAGGTGGGCCGGTGAAGCGTTACCGCTTTTCGCAGGATCGAGTCGGAAGTGCTGATGAACAGACACAACAGTACATCACATAAAGAACACAATTTAAGTCTTAAAGTTGTTACATTAGTCCAATTAAAACATCGAGTAGCACAGCGGAAGTCTAGCATGATACAAATAACAAATATAGACGGAGATACAAGAGCGAAGCCCACGCGCTCACGGTATACGAATCCGCATCACAAGCCCTCATGATGCGAACTCCAGAGGAGATCACTCCTCGGGCTCCCTGTGAACCGTCCAGCCCACAGGAGGCTGTCCGTCCCGCTGGCCACCTCCCCCAGACGAGTCAGGAACAAAGATGCTACCTGCAAAAACATTAAAGAGCCAACCCTGAGCAACTAATACTCAGCAAGACTTACCCGTCAATGTGGCTAACTACAGCCGACTCCTAGCATGCAAGGGCTACAAGGGGTAGGCTAACTCACTTGCATAAAAGCGCACTAATTACTTGGTCCTTCCTTTCAAGTTTTATTTCCCAATTAAGTACTTAGCTAATAATACAGTGCACTTATCTCTAAAACAGGTATAAAGCAACAATACATCAGGTAACAGCAATATACAGCAAAACATATGAAGATAACCATAATAAACTAGCATCATCATCATCATCATCAATAATATCACACTACGAGGTGATTCAGTGAACAAGTGGGTGCTCATTTCCGAGAGCGGCAGCATCGATGTACATCCTGCAGGAGAAACCTGACCACATGACACACACGCACAAAAGTCGTATGCGGCAACCTTTCGCGCTGTACACCACTGGAGCTGTACCAGATTCTACTCCTCCCGAGAAAGGGTCTCCTGCCGTGGTCGCCGTCCCAGACGTACAGCCACGCAGAACGTTATCCTTCCTCTCCCAAATACCATGATAGAAAGATAAAGTATCCACCAGACATCTAGGGCTACACAGGCTACATCGGTTTACTAGGCCCATAAAACACTAGCATGTGATTAGTACGTTCAAGCTTGCTCAGCGAGGGGGACACAGACGGGGCTACCACCGTGAAGGCCCAGCCTCCTCCAACCATCCTACACAAAGAATCCCCGTCCGGTCTGCAACAAACCTAAATTCTGCTAGTACAATCCAGAGTCATTCCTATCATGCGGGTGGGACCTACTACTCGTCTTCTACCATCCGCAAGACCCTAAGCATAGCAGATTCTAACGATATCCTAGAACCAACTACTATAAAATAGGACACAAGATAATTATGGAAGGGGGTCCTAATGTAGTTCTATGGTTTCACATCAACTCCTAACAAACCTAATGCACAATCAATTACTAGCCCCAATCAAGTGAGAAAGTAAAAATTTAACAGGTAGGCATGCACCGGGGCTTGCCTGGCTCAGGTACAGCACTAGCAAAGTCAGCGGGGGTGTCAGTCTGCTGCTCCTCCTGCGCCTGCTCCGGCAGCTGGAAGTCCAGAGGCTCCGGAGTCTCCTCAGTCACTATATGCCATGACAAGAAAATAATGCATGTTAGATGCGATGATATGATGCAATATAATTAATTATTTCGGACAGCATTTACACTGTAAGTGCAAAACTTAATTAATTATTTTCGTCTGAAGTATTTCCTTCATTGACTCTTGATTAAGTTAATTTCTTAAATTAACTTGAGTGGATTAATTAAGTTAATCAATTTAAGAAATTATTTTGTGTTCGGTGGCATTTTTCTGGTGAAGAGTACCACTGAAAGTAATTTACAGTGAAGTTTGGCGATTTATTGTAATACGGATTATTTATAATAATTTAAACAAGACAGCGGATTAAATAAATCATAAGAAAATAATTAAGCATAAACTGACAGTGGAAAAATGTTTTGTAAGTGTGTTATCAAATGATTTACAACCCTGCAAGAATTTGTGATTTATGGATTTACAGATAATTTATTATGATTTAAATAAAATTTATTACTTATGCATTTATCCAGAAAATAGATAAATGCCTTTATTTGATTTGACAATTTTGTTGGATAAATCTGGGCACAAGGAACCCAACAAAATCGGATTTGCATTTTTCTGATTTTATTTCGATTTATTACGAATTATTGAAGCTTTTCTGGAATTTCTGGGATTAAAACAATTTCGGAAAAGATTAAACCGTAGGTGGGCCGAACTGGATTGGGCTTGGGCTCACTGAACTGGGCTGGATTGGGCCGAGGGTACTTGGGCCGGTTTGGGCCTAGGTGGGCCGGCGGCGACTGGCTCGCCGGCGAAGGCCGGCGCGCGACGGCGCTCTCGCCGGAAGGCGTTTTCCGGCGGCGATGCGAAAAACGGTGAACACGAGAAGGTGCAGCGCGGGACGTAGAGCGCACCTAGCTGGACGGGATCGAGTGGTGTGGCCGGAGTAGGTCGGCGACGAGCGGCGGCGGGTGGCGGAAGTCCAGCGAGGTTGCGAGGCCGACGATGGGCACCGGAGCGGAGCGGATCTGGCCGAGAAGGTTCACGACGACGCGGGCGACGTCGGTGTGGTACGTGTTGACGGAGAGGAGCGGCGGAGGGTGGTGCTCGCCGTGGGATTGCGCGGGGAAGAAGACCAGCGAAAGGGACAAATAGCGCGGGGCCTCGACGAGCTGCGGAATCAAAGAAAATAGAGATGAGGGAGAAGCACGAGCGCGATGCGCAACTTCTGGTGCGAGGCGACGCGAAGCTCACCAGAGACGGAGGATTCGACGACGAGGTGGCGGAGCCCGGCGGCCGGTCTCGAGGAAGAAGACTCCGATTCGCGGCACTCAAGGCGGGGGATGGTAAACGGTGTCCATGTTGAGCTCGACGCGACTCGGCGCACGCCTTTGCACAACAGCTCGGCCCAGGGAGAGCTCACCGTGGCGGCGCAACGGCGAGGTGAAGCACGAGCTCGGCAATGGAGTGAAAGGTGGCGGCGCGGCTTGGCTAGGGTTAGGGTTTGGATGGGGTGGAGGCCGGGAGAGGAGCGGGGCGGCCTAAAAAGAGTCGACCGCGGCCGGGAGCGGGCCAGGGAGGCGCGGCGCGGCCGTACGCCGGCGGCCACGCGGCGAAAGGCGCCGGCAACGCTCAGTGAGAGAGACGACACTGACGAGCGGGCCCTACGGCATCTTTTTATTTTCGCGAATTATTCAAACTGCGAACTTCCCCAATTTTGTGTACACAATTTGAGCTAGCAAATGAGCTTCAAAATTTGCAAATATGGTACCATTGGAAAGATCTTGAAAGGATCTATCAACTGGCCAACATGCACAACTGAACTCCAAAGGAAATTCAAATGGCAGCTGGTCAAAGTTGGTTACGTTTTAAGCTTTAGGCATTTATTTGAGCCTCCAAATGAATTTCAAAAATTATGAAAAATTCTTCAAAATTCTTATTTGAGATGCTCTATCCAGAGGAATATTCGTTGGCTCCAGTTGTTATTGAAAATTTCGAGTTGCTTCACAAGCATTGGTTTGACAATTTGTTTGAATTTGAAATTCGAATTTGAATTTGACTTGATGTTTGGTTCAGTTCAGTTTGAGTTGGTTTCAGAAGTGGGCTGCAGTGACATAGGATGTCACAGCCCTCCCCCCTTAAAGAATCTCGTCCCGAGATTAAAGAGGAGAGGAAAGACGACGGGAAGAAAACGACCGAAGAACGAAGGACGAGAGCAAATCGCAGAAATGGAAGCAAACTAAAAACTCACCTCGAAGGTAGAAAACTCGGAAAATGAGAGTGCAAGAACTCTTCGGTCTCCCAAGTAGCCTCAGCCTCAGAGTGGTTGGTCCATTGCACCTTGTAGAACTTGGTAGTGCTCTTTCGAACGACTCGGTCCTCCTGATCAATGATCCTGATGGGCTGCTCAGGATAAGTAAGATCTGGCTCAAGCTGCTGCAAATCACTGACTGCCACATCTGCGGGGACCCTCAAGCACTTCTTCAACTGAGATACATGGAAAACATTTTGAACCCCGGAGAGATTGGGTGGCAACTCCAAACGATATGCCACGGGTCCACACTGCTCGGATATCCGAAACGGTCCAATGTACCTCGGAGCTAGCTTTCCCCTGACACCGAATCGACGTACACCCTTCATGGGAGAGACACGAAGGTATACGTGATCACCAACAGCAAAGACCAACGGTCGACGTCTTCTATCTGCATAGCTCTTCTGTCGGGACTTGGCCGCTCTCAGGTTGGACTGAATGCGGTGTACTGTCTCCTCAGCCTCTGCTATCAACTTAGGTCCAAAGCTGAATCGCTTGCCAGACTCAACCCAATTAAGGGGAGTCCGACAACGACGTTCGTACAAAGTCGCAAATGGTGCCATCTTGATGCTCTCCTGGTAGCTGTTGTTGTACGAGAACTCAGCTAGCGGCAGACATTTCTCCCAATCCTTGCTGTGAGTCAACACACAAGCACGAAGCAAGTCCTCAAGAATCTGATTCACCCTTTCAGTCTGTCCATCTGTCTGTGGGTGATAAGCAGCACTGCGGATCAAGATGGTGTCTAAAGAAGCATGCAACTGCTCCCAGAAACGAGAAACAAACTGAGGTCCTCGATCTGAAATGATGGTCTTGGGCACTCCATGCAAATAGACGATCCGAGAGATGTAGAGCTCAGCATACTTCTTGGCATCGTACCCGGTCTTCACTAGAATGAAGTGAGCAGATTTGGCAGTCGATCAACGACTACCCAAACAGAATCGTGCCTCTGAGATGTGCGAGGCAACCCAACAATGAAATCCATGCTAATATCCTCCCACTTCCAAGCAGGAACACTCAAAGGCTGCAGTAGACCAGCAGGCTTCATATGATCTGCCTTGACTCTTCTGCAAGTATCACACTCAGAAACATAGCGAGCAATTTTCCGCTTCATGCGGGTCTACCAGAAACGACTCCTCAAGTTCTGGTACATCTTATTGCTGCCCGGATGGATGGAGTACTTGGACAAGTACGCCTCATCAAGAATCTTCTTGCGCAACTCAAAGTCATTCGGAACCACCATTTAGTTCTTGAACCACAGAACTCCATCATCATCCTCTCTGAAAACACTGTTGGTCGTTTGTACGCACCTATTTATATACCGCAAATGGACGGTGTACAGTTATAGCACTTTTTCCCTCAGAAGAGTATTCCAAGGTTTAATCGAACCACAAGGACCAATGGGAATTAAGCAGAATTATCAGTAAAAGAGTTAGCCAGGCTTTCTAGCGAGCGAGGACGTGAGCTTTGGGAGAGTTGGGGGTTGTGCCGATCGGCACATGGAGTGCACCGGTCGGCACGGAGGCTAAGTTGTCCGAGTGTTGCTTGAGCAGCCTAAGGAACCTGATTAAATCACGGGGTAAGTTAGCCAAGTCTGCTAGTTGAGATCGTAACCAAAAAGCCTAATTAAATAGCATCATAAACGGAATTACTCAATTATTGATAACCGAAGATCGGTAGGAAACAACCCCTTTCCGTCGAGCCCTGTCACGACCAGTCTTCGTAATCAGTAGCCGCTTCCCACTCTACACGTCATCTCAAGGATCATCACATATTCCAGCGTATTGAGGTACAGAGACAATATGCAAATATGGCGCATTACAAGATCCCAATATTACCTTAATCACAATGGAGATCCCAATATTACCTTAATTACAAGATCCCAATAAGCAAATATGGCGCATTACAAGATCCCAATATTACAGTGCCAAACAGTGCCGCTACAGTGAAATAAGCCGGTGGCAAAAGCCCTCCCAAATATGTCTTTAGCTGTGTTGGTGGTACCACCATGTACCGTGCCACTACTTGAATCCATTTAACTATTCATGATGTCGCAAGCCGGAGTTGACCTGCCCGAGTTCGCCGGGCAACACCATGGCCTCAATTTGAGATCTTGGGCCTCGTCTCTCTCTCCGACCTCCCCCATCTAGTCACGCCTCCGCCTGCCCCTGACCCGCAATGCCTCGTGTGCATCCCTTCGCGATGCACTAGCTCGAAGCTAGGGCGTGCTGACCTGAAGCAAGGGTGAGTCTCCTTCGTCGGCCTCCTTACCCGCAGCGCGGACGAAGGAGGCCACGCGTTTGTGGCCGGCTTGTTGCAGGCACGCTCGAGGCGCGACTCATTTTCGCGCGCATCCCTCCTACGCGGCTCCCCGATGCTCCTCCCGTCGGTTCCACGGCGGCCTCCTCAATGCGGTGCAATTCTTTGAAGTCAGGGTTTCGCCTGGCTGCTGAGAATGGCGTTGTTCCATGTGCTTCATGGCAGGACGCTCGCGGAGTGCGTTGGGAGCACGGCACGGTGCAAACACAGGAAAGCTGCGACAAGCACCAAGAGCATGACGGCGCGCTGACGATAGCGGTGGCGCATGGGGCTCGACAATGCGACGCTTGATGTTAATAGAGGGAGAGAGAGGATGTAAAAGGAGGGGTGGTGACGTGGTAGTGGAGATTCGCGTGAAAGGAATGTGATACAGATAAACTGCTGGAGCAACCATGCATAAACTCTGAAAATTGATTTTATGCATGAGTTTTAAAGAATTGGGTAGAGCTGCTCTTATAAGTGGACTGCGCGGTTCTCCTATCGGACGGCTCTGATCTGACACTTAAAAAAAAAAAAATCTTTCGCGTCTCCAGTCTACACGAAGCACGAAGGGCTCAAATGCAAATTTCGTTAAACCCAGAGGGCCGAGAGGTGAATAAGAGGATATGCGAAATGATTCTAATCCAATCCATGTTGGGTTTGACCACGGCCTTCGTCTCCTGCTCCAGACTCCACTGCCGCTCCGCCGTAGGCGCTGCGGTTCTCGTCCTCTCCGCCTCGTACTCCCATGCCCGTGGTCCACCTCGCGAATCATCGCTGCAGCGCAGGTGAGCTCTCTGGAAAATAAAATCTAATTTTTCTTTTTTTAATTATTATTATGATATTGTCAGAGTTGGGTTAGATTAAGTGCGTTATTGATGTCTGTTTGAGCGATTCTTGGTCCGCTAGTGCGATCGAGGTATCGTTAATTCGTTTGAATACTGTTGTTTCTTTTAGCGTACATGGTGCTACAAAGTGGCAAATGGCGGTATGAAATTGTGGTGGCTTTAGTTTGATTCCTAAATTATGGGAGCGATCTGAGTAATCTGAAACAATAGATAGTTATGTATGAAGTTAATGTATCTAAATTCTAAAGTTTCACGAACTAGAGGATGCCATTTGGTCTTCACCTTTCTGCAATTCTGCTTGCTTCAGTTCTTGTTCCTCGTGTATGGATCAGAGGCTCAGAGCAGATGGAATGTTTTGCATGACTGCTTATGTGTTGATTCTGCTAAGATAACGCTTGTAATTGACTGCCTGCCTTAAGAAAATACGTCTTGCATGACAACCACAGGAAAAATGACAAGTGTTCAAGATCAATTGTGCATGATCCATGACTTCGTTGCCATGCATTGTTTTTATTTGTCACACATAGGTTAATTAAATAATCTTGTGCTTGAAAGGTGTTTACCTCATATCATTTATTCTTCCTTTTTGTTGACGTTAGATTTCACAGTCTCTGTGGGTGATGCTGATTTGACTTCTTTGACTTCACAGAATAAGCAAGGTATCATTGCACTCAGCAGCCATGGCTACATCACAGGTCTCAGAAGCAGTAGGTGACAAAGGGTTGCCATTGGGGATGGATGCCTCCATGGTGGATGAGTATGTTGCACAATCAAAGTTACTGCAAGAATTTGTCAAAATCCCTAGTGTTGGCAAGGCTTGGATCTTCAATCCGAAGAAAGGTATGTGCTGTTGTTGCTGACCAGTTTTTGCAGAACTTGAGGTTCCTTAATGTTCTTCTGGTGATCTGCAGAAAACACATCCAGAACCGTGGTTTCTATTGGCCAATCGGATCTTTTGGCCAACAAGAACAGAAAGTTCCTTTTGAATTCTCATATCTCAAAAAATGCCTCAAATTCTGTGGACTTTCAGTGGTCTCCCTTCCCGACTGAAATAACTGGAGTGTCAGCAGTAATTCCATCGCCATCGGGAGAAAAGCTCCTGTTAGTACGGAATTCTGAGGATGATTCCCCTACAAAACTAGAGATTTGGGGCCCTTGTCAGTTAGAGAACGAGATCCATATTGCAAAGTCTGTTCATGGATCACTTTATACTGATGAATGGTAAATTTCCTCTTTCTTTTCTTGTATGTGTTTCTTTGCTTTAGCGTTGCAAGTCGCAACTTCACCTTGCTTATGCCTGGTTATGCTTTAATGCAGGTTCGAAGGAATATCATGGAACCAAGAAGAGACTTTCATAGCTTATGTTGCTGAGGAACCTCCTCAACCAAAACCAGTTTTCAATGATTATGGATACATGAAGGATGGATCATCTGAAAAGGACTGCAAGAGCTGGAAGGGACAAGGTGATTGGGAGGAAACCTGGGGAGAAACCTATTCCAAGAAAAGAATACCTGCATTATTTGTTGTCAACATTTCTAGGTATGTTGACCACCCTGAAGAGATATTTTACACAACATTGCGTGCTTACGAGGAATATCATGACCTGTTGCAGTGGTGAAGTTCGATCTGTGAAGGGAATACCAAGATCGTTAAGTGTTGGCCAAGTGATTTGGGCTCCATCATCTTCATATAGCCTGGTTTTTGTTGCATGGTCATCTGAAAATGGTTTCCAACAGACACCGAGGAAGCTTGGTATCAAATACTGCTATAACAGACCTTGTAATCTGTACACTGCTCCTGATCCTTTCAGAGAAGAAGCTGAGAAACCATCAACCAAGTGAGCACACTAATCCCCCAAAATATTTAGAGAACATATTTTGAGTAAGACATGTTTTACATTAATATGTGTTTTCAATTCTAATTACTAAAAGCTGAATGCTGAACATACGGTACAATATATATCATGAGGTGTATGTTTTTTATAAAAATAAAATAAATCTGATGTCATCCTTTTTTATATATTTTGTATAGCAGCAATAAGGGTGAAATTGCAACTATGATCAAGTTAACAGCTGAGTTGAGCAGTGCTTTTTTCCCACGGTTCAGGTAGAAATACCTCACTTCTTTTTATTCCATTCTGTTCCTCTTCTTAGGATGTACATTCTGACTTTTTCGAATTGACCTGAGCTACACTGTTTTATCAATGTTGCTTGAAGTATGACTTCTTGGTTTGCATTGTGATTGCCTACACTATCATCTACTCATCTGTCATGGTTATCAGTATGAATGATAATCTGTTTCCCCTCTAGTCAAGAAACTAGTTGACATTTACTGTTTTAAGGTGTAATTGTTCCCTTTCTATTGAGTCAAATATACATTATGATCCTACAACAACAATAGCAACAACAAAGGCTTTTATCCTAAGCAAGTTGAAGTAGGCTAGAGATGAAGTCCAAAGGATCTCAATAATTTAGTCATGGTTCTGGCACACGGATAGCTGACTTCCACGCTTCCCTATCCATGGCTAGTTCTTTGGTGATATCCCACTTTTTTTAACATAATAAATCCCTATTTAGCTTCTTAGGTGAATCTCTATTTGATTGAAAATTAGAGGGTTTTTTATTTCCATCCTTTTTCCATCGATTCTGGACTCAATAGATTAAGATATTTTTGCATGTCATACATTTATTGTCATTTATACAAAAAAAAGTTTGTCTCTGAGTTATATTTTTATTTTGTGCCTGGACACTAACACTACATTGTAAGGTGAACTAACAATGTTTTTGTTTCATAGCCCGGATGGGAAGTATCTTGTGTTCATCTCAGCAAAGAGTGCTGTAGATAGTGGAGCACACAATGCCACAAATTCAATGCATAGAATTGAGTGGCCCACAGATGGGAAACTGCATGGAAGCCTTGGTGTTGCTGATGTGGTATGGGATCTTTTTGTTTTTTTACCATGTTTATCTAAGTTTGGTTAATTTTTTGCCTGTACAGCATCAGTTTCATACTTTTGAATTTTTTTGCATCATTTCTTAACAATATGATGCACCGATGTACCTGAACATGCTGCATCGAGTTTTTCTTCTTAATATAATGATACACAGCTCTTCCATGTGTTTGAGAAAAAATAAGTGCTGCACCGAGTTTCATATATATATTTAACATAGAGATACAACATTTTGCTTTTGAGTTAGCAAAAGCTGATGGAGTCATATATTTTGCTTCATTGAAATGCATGGATTCATATTCACTTAAAAGTGAAAACTAAAATTTTGATCAAGAGTTTATATATGATTATCCTTATATGTACTTCTTTCAGGAAATGATGCATATATTATTCAAACTCGTGTACTGAAAATGCTAATTCATTATCTAGGTGCCAATTGTGATGTGCCCCCAAGATGGCTGTTTCCCTGGGCTATACTTATCTGGCTTACTTACGGATCCATGGCTTTCCGATGGTCGAACTATGATTCTCTCTTCTGTTTGGGGAAGTAAGGAAGTAATACTTTCTGTCAATGTTGCGAGGTGATTGCAAGCATATATCTGTCCCCTGGTAGCTTGATATAATTAGTATCAATTTGTTTATTTATTTGCAATCTTTTTTTTATGCAGCTGTGAAGTTTCAAGAGTTAGTCCGCAGGATTCAGATTATTCATGGAATGTTCTTGCACTTGACAAGAATAACATTCTTGCTGGTAACCCTATAAGGCTATAACTATACATGACTACTCTAATCTGTGGGACAATTTTCCTTATTTGTGTGCCTTTTCCACATTTTCCAGTTTCCAGCAGCCTTATTACACTGCCGCAAATATATTATGGGCTTGAGGTTTCTCAAACTGAGAGGCAGTGGGCGTGGCAGGAAGTTTCAACACCATTTCCAAAGCCATCTGATAAGGTTTAGCGAATAAAACACTGCATGTCTATTGTTATTCTAAAATGTAAAGTGTGTAGTAAACAATCTGTGATGCATTTTTCAGATCAGCTCCATAGTAGCAGAGCATAAGCTCAGTATACTCAAAATCCCTATTAGCAACCCTTCTGACAAACTTGCAGATGGTATGAGAACAACTCAACCCTACTTATTCCCTTTACATATTAAATTTAGCAGTTAACATTCTATTGTTGGAAATTTCTCCTGACTTAATGAAGTTGCTAGTTTCTTCCTTTCTGAACTACTTCCACATTTTCACTGGGTGTGCTTGCTCCGCTGATCTATATAAGGCAGACAAACATTTGTAGCCTCAACTTTGTAATGCTTGACCTGCCTTCTTTTACGCTGTTTGGCCTACGATTCGCTCAGCGATGTATTAGGTTTGGACCGTTTGATTACACAAAAGTAGTACTATTGAATTCGTGTTTGAACAAAATATGTCAGAAAAGCACTGTCAAACTTTAGTCAAAATGCACCTTTAAAAATTAATGGTGTATAGCATGCTTGTGTTGTACTAAATCAATCCGCCTAGCAGCTCTAAAATGCATTTATGTAGCTTATGAATTATGATAGTCCACTGTCCAAATCGTTTTTGTGATGCTGGAAAATATACTGTATAAAGAATATTATCACTACCATTGAACTCGTTTGATACTCCTTCACTAATTATTCTAGCATGTCTCCAGAACTTTTACCAAAATACCCTTTCTCAGCTTATTTTTTCATCTTTTCAGGGGCTAAGCTGCCTTTTGAGGCTATTTTTGTATCGCATAAAGATTCTGCAAGTAGTCCAACAATTGTTGTCCTTCATGGTGGACCACACTCAGTTTACCCATCAAGTTATTCAAAATCCCTAGCGTTTCTTTTTTTACAGGGATATAATCTACTTGTTGTGAACTACAGGTGAGTTTTCATATTACTACTGATTTGGATTTTGTAGCAAATGGATAATTTGATCTTTATCTCTATTTTGTTCTGTGTTTTGTTTCTTAATATTGGCATGGAAAATGCCCTTTTTTTTTATAAAAGCTTACAGCATAGAAGTTGTTCTGTTGTTTAGGGGTTCATTAGGCTTTGGAGAAGAAGCATTGCAATCTCTTCCTGGCAATGTTGGCTCTCAGGTGCACCATTATAAATGTATTTCAATAAACTGAAAATATACTTGTGAAACGCCAGAATTTATCATTTACTTTGTCATTCCGTGCAAACCTACATTCAGGATGTGAATGATGTGTTGACAGCTCTGGACCTTGTTATAAAAAGAGGACTAATAGATCCATCAAAAGTTGTTGTAGTTGGAGGTTCACATGGAGGTTTCTTGACCACTCATTTGATTGGCCAGGTTCTTTTATCGCCTTTGTTTTGTTGTTCATTGTATCTTTATCTATGCAAAATCTTGTCCTGTTCAGAGCTCATACTTTAAATCAAGATTCTGTTGTCTCCTAACCATATCATAAGTATCCCATCATGATCTTGTCGCACATGTTAAATTACATGCATGCCTCTGGAGTTTCGACGCCTTCATAAAGCAAATTCTGAGAAGTTATTAGAAAGTTACAGTTTTGCAGGCAATATTGTAATTTGAAAGGGGAGTGTCCAGGGTAAGGAAGCTGGGCATAGTGTAATGATCCATGAACTAGATTACTGAAACTCTGTCCTTGACTTCCGTAATTGCATTTATAACAATAATCAGAATGGAATCAGATCAAATTACTTTATGAAATGGAATTGATACCTAGCAGTACAATGTTAAGTTAGGACATATGTCTCAAAGAAATACTCCGATGTACACTGGTATCTACGCCTAGCTTTCGCGGGTGAAACGGCTTGTGGAGGCAGATGAACTCCAAGCCTTCAAGGGCGGCATTGCTTAAGAAAAAAAAAGGGACGTCTCTCCCCTTGGTCTAGTTTTTTTTATAATTATTGTTTTAACATCGGTATTTAGAAACTGGAGCTTAAAATCATCCCTTTCGATGATTAACTAGGGGTTGAATTCTGTTCAGATTCCGGATTTGAAGAGATCAATACACATAAGACTGACAAAAATCACATGAACATTTATTTATCAAGGTTTCTGGGATCACACATTGTTGATATGTACATGTTTGGTTGATTGCAGGCTCCAGACGCATTTGTTGCGGCAGCTGCTCGAAACCCAGTGTGTAACTTATCATTGATGGTTGGTACCACTGACATCCCTGATTGGTGCTTTGTCGAGGTCTATGGTAAAGAGGGGAAAAACCACTACTCAGAGTTTCCTTCAGTAGACGATCTTAGTCTATTCCACCAAAAATCACCGATTTCACATATTTCAAAGGTACATGTCGATTCTGCATTTTTCATACAATAACAACTTCTGAGATCTTTGCTTCAAATAAGCATAGAGTTGGCATCTTTAAAGGAAGATACTATGAGGATGTCATGGAAATCAAGTTCTTGAAAGTTTAGCAATGTGCAGGTCAAGACGCCAACACTCATTCTCCTTGGAGCACAAGATCTCCGAGTTCCTGTTTCTAACGGCCTACAGGTATCTCCTTGCACTTCTGTACTTATCTAGGAGCTAGAGGAGGTCTGTTTCATATCTTCAGCTTGTGAAAGTCTAACTGGTGGCATTCCTGAATCCTGATATTGTTTGTAGTGACGGAAATTTTCTTTTGTATACTCTGCTTGTATTCAGCTTGGTACTCTTTTTGGTATATACTTTGCTTTAGGCTTAACTCTTTGCAACCTTTCCAGTATGCAAGAGCTCTAAAGGAGAGAGGGATCGAATCCAAACTTATCGTCTTCCCAGAAGATATCCATGGAATCGATAAGTTAGTCACTTTCTTCTTCTGTTTTCTGTCCCATGAATACCAATGTCCAACAACTTCGGATCTTACTGAATCACCTCCCCTCTCCTGGTGCAGGCCACAGTCTGATTTTGAAAGCTTCATCAACATAGGGGTTTGGTTCAAGAAGCACTTGAGCAAATAAACAGTTCAGGGCTTACCCTGCCACATTCGTGATGTACATTTTTATTGTTTATTAATGCTTGTAATTGGGCCAAAGCATCCGAGAGCATGGTTCATTTACCAATTCTGACGCTGCCAAGCATTCGAACAAAATGACACATCTCATTGTGGTTCAGACGTCATACACATGGAAATGGTGTAATCACCTATTTAACTTCCGCTTGTCTTTATATAAATAACTAGAGTGATATTGCCAATACATCTTCTTTTTTAGATCGCGGAAAAAGCGTTTCCGGCCTTTTGCATACTTGATGCAAACAACCCAATTGCCAGCACATTTGTATGAGTAATCCTGAAGTTTCCATACTAATCCTTGGGACTTCAATTTCTATGAAAGTGGCATATTCGAGTTTTAGGTGATATGATGTCAACTAAAGTTGCTTTCATAATGCGAAGAAAAGGACAAGAAGATAAAGTTGGAACGGCATCTTGCATTCTTGTCATCTTGTGCACTCTTTAGGAGCGGTGGTTGCAAATCTGACACCTTATTGTTTGATTCCTTCGTCATGTACCTGTTGTGGCATATGTGGCCATCAAAACATTTGATATTTTCTTATCGTTTAAAAAAATATGTTTGTGGTTCATTTTTGTTAGTTTTAAGCTGTAACAAGCAAGTATTTTACACGTTCTCAAAATATTATTAACCAGTATTATAGGACCTTGGTGACAAGCTGGCACAGAAGTAACCATTATTTGGTGCCATGTGATCCAATGCTATGAAAAATACATAATGGGTGAGGGATCCTTCCAAAGGTACTACATGCTGGACTCAACTACTGCCCACGGCGCTGCTCTACACTGCAAAAGCAGAAAATTCTCTGTAAGTATTCTTCCTTCTCTTTGTCTCCCAAAGGTTGCTACAAATTCTTGTTTGTTTTCAGTGTTCTGTTGCTATGGAATTTCTTAACTTTGTTGCTGGAGAAGTTGCTTCCTTGACCCGCTTATTTGCTTACAGTTCACGACTAGTTCATGGCGCCTATGATCAATTTCCCCTCAATCGAATAAGATGACCTTCAAGATCAACTCATGTTTATACTTAAGTAGGGCAAATCGCAAGTCGTGTGCACTCTTAATTGTCATCATAGATCATTCAGGCTTTCGGATCTTTCTTGAATTTGGTAACTGGAGTCCCAGTTTTTCAATGGAGCTTAGGAACAGGTTGGACTATGTTCTTGAAAATATGTTAGACCAGAACCTTGACCCTTCAAACTTTCTTGAAATTATGTTAGTAAGTTGGAACCTCATAAGAGTTTGAGTGCAGACTGAGCAGTGTGCTCAAGGAGTTTGACAACAGTGTACTGCTGTCCGCACTTTGCGTGTGCTCTCGTCTATCATCTATGAGATTGACAGAAATTCACTTGAGCTCTCGTGCAGGATGCATAAAAATCTATGGACAGCAAATTCACTTGACTTCTGCAGCATGCATAACAAATTTATCTTTGTAAAAAATGCAGACTTTTTCTTAGCCTAGTAGATTGTGCCACTCCACTCAGTTATAGAAGTGTGCAAGTATTCTTTGGAGAAAGAAAACCGACTTGGAATAATGGATGCAATGACATCTGACGAATATGCATCCCAATCAAAGTTACTGCAAGAATTCACCAATGTCCCAGGCATTGAGAATGCTTGGGTTTTCAAAACCAGCAGCGGTATGAACATGGAACTCCCATTACATACTTGATCCGGAATCATCATTTAGTTATCTTGATATTTTTACCAAGCTGGCATAAGCAGTGCTTGCTTCATGATCACAGATGACAGATCCACAGCAATGTTTTCCATCAGCCAGCCAAACCTACTGGCGAACAGCAACAGAAAACATATTATATATTCTCATATTACGAAAACTGATGCCACCTCTTCCATTTCCAATGGTCTCCTTTTCCCATTGAAATGACTGGAGTTTCCGTCATCGTGCCATCGCCTTCGGGATCAAAGCTTCTCATAGTGCGGAACGGAGAAAAAGGTGCCCCTACAAAGCTTGAAATTGTTTATCAATCACATGTGGAGAAGGACATACATGTAGATCAGTGTATACATGGCCCACTTTATACTGATGAATGGTAAGAACGAAAAACTAATGTGCATATAACTGCGCTTTCTCTTTACACTCGTTCTATCCACGAGTACAGTGACCTGACAGCGCGGCGTTATTCTTGTTGGTGAAGGTTTCAAGGGATTTCCTGGAATCAAGAAGAAACCTTGATAGCATACATTGCTGAAGCGCCACCTCAATCAAAACCAGCTTTCAACGATTCTGGATATAGAAAGGAAGGTTCTTCGGAGAAAGACTGTAATAGCTGGAAAGGGCAAGGTGATTGGGAAGAGGACTGGGGTGAAAGATACTCCACAAAGGGAAGACCCTCATTGTTCGTTCTCAATATTGCCAGGTCTTTTCCACGCCTTCTAATCTTGACAACAATATATGCGGAGATCCGATAATGTGAGTTATTGAACCTAAGATCTGTCATTGTGTTTTATATTTGCAGTGGAGAAGTACGAGCTGCTCAAGGCATTGCAAGATCATTGAGTGTTGGCCAAGTTGTTTGGGCTCCACCGTCATGTGGCAGCCAAAGGTATCTGGTTTTTGTTGGCTGGTTAGAGCACAACGGGTTCCGGAACACTGCAAGAAAACTAGGTATCAAGTACTGTTCTAACAGGCCATGTGCTCTTTATGCAATTCCTTCTCCTTTTGAAGCACCAGCATTTGTCAGGTGAGAATCCATCCTTTTTTTTTGAACTGAAGAGAATCCGCCTTTAATATTGGAGTTTGTACAGTTAATGTGTCTTCTCATCAGTTAGACAGTTACCACTACTACTCTGCTATGATGAAACCAAAAGAGAATAGCTTTGACCATGCATTTGCCACACCAGAACTTGCCTGGTAGCATCATCAGGATGGTTTTTTGACCATGCATTATTTGCTTTGCTAGTGATGGTAAATCAGAATCCGCTGTAGCAGCACACAACTTAACTGCAAGCATCAGTAGTGCTTTCTTTCCACGGTTCAGGTATGCTTGTATTTAAGTCTTGCACATTTGATGTCGGACTCTCCGAGACCCTTCCTCTGAATAGTTCAAATTACTGCACAGCCGGGATGGAAAGCTTCTGGTGTTTCTATCTGCAAAACAAGCTGTAGATACTGGAGCGCATAATGCTACAGATTCTCTATATAAGATCTACTGGCCTTCAGAATGGAACATGACTGAACAACTCGATGTTACCGAAGTGGTAGGCCCATCTGTGTTTGTCTTGGTTTAGTATGGACAATGTTCTGCAGACTGTACAGTTTCTTGGTGCCTCTACAGTTTTTGCAGCCTGTACAGTTTTTTTTTTTTTTTTACCAGCTGCCTGTTGTAATGTTCCCTGGAGATGACTCTTTTCCGGGTCTTTACTGTGCATCCATGTTATCGGATCCTTGGCTGTCTGATGGAGGCACAATGATACTGACATCTGCTTGGAGAAGTACTGAAGTGATAATATCAGTAGATGTTTTAAGGTAAATCAAAGGTTGCCATAGTATTCCTATTTCAGTGCTTATACTTTGTTGCCCTATTTTTACTCATTCTGCAGTGGCAAAGTAACAAGAATAACTCCCGAAGATTCGTATTACTCATGGAGTGCTCTTGCAATAGATGCTGAATTTGTTCTTGCTGGTAATTACAGTTGCAAACTGGCATTAACTTCATGCATCAAATTTTCTTGTATTGAGACATTGTGTTTTTTTTTTCCAATTTGCCATGGCATCTAGTGTCGAGTAGTCCCATCGACCCTCCTCGGATCATGTATGGATGCCAAGTGACACTAGAGGGTCAAGCACGCACATGGACTTGGGTTGCTGTTGCTAATCCCTTGACAACAGCCAGCAATGTGGTTAGCTTTTTCAGATGCTGCAAAGTTTGAATTACAAGTGTGTTGTTCTTGATGCTTCCAATAACGCAATCCCGTCCATGTATTTTCATCTCTTGCATTGCCATCTCCTGCAGGTGAAGTCCTTATTATCGCATCACAGTGTCCGTATACTAAAAGTTCCAGTCGATAACCCCTCTGATGACCTCTCTGATGGTATAATGGAAACCAAAATCCTGAGATAGTGTATGCTAGAATTTTGTTTTTCTTATCCAGGCGTGTTCTGTAGGTGGTAAGCTTCCATTTGAGGCCATCTTTGTGTCCTACAGTTCACACAGTCCGACTGTTGTAATTCTACATGGCGGCCCACACTCAATATCTGTATCAAGCTATTCAAGATCGTCAGCATTTCTTGCTTCCCTTGGATTTAACCTGCTTATTGTAAATTATCGGTATATTCTTGGAACTGCAAATCATTAGGTTTTTTTTTTTGGATGCCATTGGAATGCATAATACATTAGTTATGCATGTCACATGTACTATCTTACTGTGTTATCTAAACAAAGAGGTACACCTGGTTTCGGAGAGGAGGCTTTACAATCACTTCCTGGCAAAGTTGGATCTCAGGTACATAGTCCAGCTAAGTTCAACGTATTTGTTCGCCATGGTCAGGGAAAAATCTAACCTGCCCTAAGCAGGATGTCCAAGACTGCCTTACAGCGTTAGATCACGTCATCAAGGACGAGCTGATAGACGCATCTAAAGTAGCCGTTGTTGGTATTTCACATGGTGGATTCTTGACAACTCATTTAATCGGTCAGGTTAGCACCCTAACAGATTTCAGAACCTTTTAAGTAGTAGTATAATTTTGTTCCTTCTGTTCATATTGCTATCTCACTTTGTTACTGATTACAGGCTCCAGATCGATTTGTCGTGGCAGCTGCCCGGAATCCTGTCTGCAATCTGGCGCTGATGGTTGGCACCACTGACATCCCAGATTGGTGTTACATGGTGGCCTGTGGAACAGAGGCAAAGCAATATGCCTCTGAATCCCCGTCGCCTGACCTTCTTCGACTCTTCTATCAGAAATCGCCAGTTGCTCATATCTCAAAAGTATGATTTCGTCTCTTTATAACTCAAAAGGGCTCATTTAAGAATATATTTGATTAATGTAGTTTACCTAGAAATTGATCACTCAACACTCAAAAGGGCTCTTAGAATGAAGAGCACTATCACCGAACGGTTGATGGAACTTTGCTGGTTATGCAGGTGAAAGCACCCCTTCTTATGCTTCTTGGAGGAGCAGATCTTCGAGTACCTGCTTCTAATGGCCTACAGGTACACCACTTGCTGTTGTTTTCCAGTTATAACTTGTCACAGAACGAATTTAGATGTTGACATTATACTATTAGACATTGGTCCCAAATTTTCTGATGCCCTGAGAATTCTACGTGGTTTGTTTCTGCATTGCTTCCCTTATCTGTTGGATTCTTTTGTAATGTATTGATTGTTTCAGTATGCAAGGGCCTTGAGAGAAAGAGGAGGCGAGGTCAAAATCATGTTTTTCCCGGAGGACATACACGAAATCAATTTGTAAGCCAACAGCAACTGAATTAGTTTACATTCTTTGATAACCACTCCTTGCAATTTTTATAACAGTCTGGTTTTGGTATTTGTTCCCTGCAGACCGCGGTCTGATTTTGAGAGCTTCCTCAACATTGGAGTCTGGTTCAAGATGCATATGGTGTAAGATTGAATACCGTGGCTTCAAGCAGCAACAAGCAATTTACTTCATCCATCTAGGCTTCTGAAAAGAATGTGGACCGAGTGCTTCAAAATAATGGGCCTTGAAGACAATGCGGACGAGTAATCGTGGCATCTCATGTCAATTTAAGACCTGCCAATTGTTGATCTGGCACTCATCCATATATATTGCAAAAATTTTAGCTGAGCTAAATCATTTCGCTAATTCTCACAAGGAGAGGTTAAATATTCTTAGATTGCATTAGTAGAACACTGGGCCAGCAACCATGACTCAGCCATAGAGCTGGAAAAATCAAACCTCTGATAACGTTTATTTGTACATGGCGTTGTTTAGACCTATTGGGCTGCAAATGGCTTTAGTAGAACTTTGTACCATAACAATAGGCTGCAACAACCCTGTTATGTGAAATAATGATTACTTCTATGTTTTACAATCACAATAAAATTCTACACTAAATACATCCTGGATGGCAAATCCAAGGAACAACTAACTATCGATTTTACAACAAACGACAACATTGCATGCAGGCTCGTCAGTCTAGCTCTTGGTTGATGCTTGTGCAAGCTGCAATGCAATTTTGCTGGAGAAGAAATTTTCAAGCCTGAACAAACAAACAAAGGAACAAATTAACTAGAATTAGTTGGTGGCTTGCAAAAGCTGATAACCAGTGTTGCAAAAATTTCCAGCCCGCATAAGGAAATCAAATAGTCAAGCGAGTACACAAACTGCTGACCAGAAACATGTACATATGTTCCAGGCGATAACATGCAATGAAGTTTATCACTCACCGTGTGGCGCATTTGTAATAGATCGTATCAGGAGAGTTGTAGGTTCTCGCGTTGTTGAACATCCGCTTCATGTCTGCCACAAACATCTCTAAGGTCACGTAATACTGTTCTGACTCAACTCTTCTTGACATTGTCTTAAGATCTGCAGATAGCCATGTGTTAAAAGACTGCTCACTTAACATGATACATTGATTGGAAAAGATGGGTTAGGAAAGGAACTATAGCCACAAAATCACCAATAGGATCTTTGATAATGTCATAATAGTCTGGAACATCACGTGAATCCACCGGCTCTTTGAATGGCCAAGCATCAGGATGTTCGTTCATACCCTGCAATACGATAAAGTCATTATCAGAATTAGAAAACTCTTACATTACATTTTATTTCATAGCAGCGTTTTTTTTTTTTGTGTATGTGCGCGCGCGTGGTACATCACATCTTTGGAGTAGGAAGTTGCATAAATCTCTAGTGGGTGAATCAATGTGCATACCATCTAAAAAGATTCGTGCAGATAAAAGACTTGCCTTTAACAATATCCGCATAAGGTTAGTAAGCTGTTGTCTGTACGTATTATAATCAGGGGAAAAGGTGGCGCGTGATTTGGAATGGCCCCACTGATCAGGCGTCCAACCAGCTTCCTCTGCATCACATTAACGGCTCAGATCAGACTTGTATCATCACTAAATCAACAGAACAAGCAAAATAATTATGCTGAAAAATACAAATAGATACACAGCTTTTTTCTTGAAGCAAAAGAAAAGAAAATTGAACGATTAGCAGTCTATGAACTGCCATGACACTAAGCAAGTGGGTACCCAATGGGTATTTGTGGGTCAAGTCTCTAGTTCATTTGCTACTGGCTTTTTAGGATGTGGGAAATTCTAGTTCATTTTTAGAGAGTTTTGGGTAGACCACGACCCAAAACTTAGGAAACTTCGCATCCCTAGACAACACTGGTATTTGTTTGAGTCTTCAAAACAAACACTTTCTCAATAAATCAGCTGAAGATAATCCAATAGAAGTAGGTGTACTATGGTTAGAAAAGTGGGATGCTACGGTCAGCAAGACATACAAGAGGCACAGAACTGTGGATCACGCTTGATAAGCTCAAAGAGACTTCATTAGTTAACAAACAATTACTCCCTCCGATATTTTCATCAACAACCAAAAAAAACAGAAGAGTAAATGGTTTATTAATAAGATCAGTTTATTAGGCTTCATTTAGCAGATTGCTTCTTTGTGAGGCAGAGCATGAGCAGATTGCTTCTTTTGTGAGGCAGAGCATGACAGATCATTTTTTCCGGTAAGCAAATCAATAATAACTCGGATCATCCCTCTCTTCATGTTCCCCATTTTGAAGTTTTTCGGCTAGGTCACCGCCAGGGCACCTGGACATGGGGTACTCAAGTGGGCCCACCACCGATCAACCATCACTACAACCTAGGTCAGAACTCAAGCTCTACCAGGGAAGTACTGACTTCATCAACCAGCATTTAGGATAGTCATAACCATCAAAAAATAACCATAGAGGATGAACAAGGAAAAGCAGGCTTGCACAGAATAGTAACATACTTAGACCAGGGATGTCTTCTGGTTTCATCAATCTTCTTGGAATGCCAGCCTCTTTCTACAAAGAAGAAAAGACAATTGTGAATACCAGCAGGGTCTCAACACAGAACAAAGATTATATTATATATCCGCCCATTCTGCACCCATGGTACCTACTACAAACCCAAAAGGAACAAAGCACCAACAATAAACTAAAAATCCTAAATTTTCCCGGAACTTGCCCTACCTAAAAAGATATGTGTGGTCAGGCATGCCTCATTCATAACAAGGTGTAAAATTTTACTTTCAAAGGAATCATGTGGATCTTATAAACCAGATAATTCCTGCGTATGCATTCCTTGTACAAAAGATAGTATCCATGCCAGGAATGGTTAAAGAGATTCACACATTTTCAGGTACACCGACTATACCTAGCACCCTAAGCGGTTTTCCATACCACCAAGTTTCTCCAAAAAATTCTATAAGCAAGTTTCTCCACAGAACTTGGGAGGTTATTTAGAAGAAACACACCCGAAAAATAATAGGGGCCATGAGAGAAAACTAACCTTTTGAAAATCAATTCCAGAATAAACAATATGGCAGTTAGAAAGCTCCCTGATTTTCTCATCAATCGCCTGCAGAACAGAAGTGTATAACCAAAAATAAGTAGCAAAACAAAAATTGTGGACTAAATGTCCACTGTTTACTAATGATTTGCACTGATAATCGGCGAAGCATTCAAGATAGCTCTAAAGTCATGAGCTGATTGCATCATGTACATATTTTAAGCAAACATCAGCCTGTTACTTTACCTGCCTTTGACGCCGAATCATTGTGGCCAGATCAACATATGGAAGCTTTGGGTCAATTTTACACTCCATCAATATCCCTCCATCATAGTCCTTAATGTACCTAGAACCAGTAAAAAAAATAAGCTCAACATTAGCAAGCAAACCCCTATTAGAAACTTTGATCACATGGAAACATATATTCTAGATATGGTGTATTGGTGTGTAAAAGTCTTACCCTTGCCATCTTTCTTTGTCCAATGTGATCTCTTTTGTGAAACCCTACAGATTGTCATAAAAAAGTTAGAAGGCATTATCAATTTTTTTTGGCAGTACAAACTTTTGCCAAATGCCAATCAGTATAAAAGTACTTTCTTGTTTTTCACAACATGATTTGAATAATAAATCTATGCCAGATAAAGAAACTGCTCCCGGATAAATTCAACAGGTAAAGTTAGAGCTTCATGAAGCAACTGTTAGAAAACATTGGGCAAAGGTTGCTCACACACGACCTTCAATCCAATCACCTTTGTCTTTATAGATAGATTCTTACTACTATGTGAGAAGTTTGTCAATACTCAATACTAACACAGAATACCTGAAACTGTAACAGATACTCCCTCCATTTCAATTTATTTGCAGTTCTCGCATTCAAAACTTTTGCCAAAATATTTTTCACTTCTCACTTCCCAATGCATTTCTCTCTCTTCATTCTCACTTCCCAATGAATCTCTATCTCTCTCCTCTTCGACCCCTCATTGTTTCATGTGCCCATCACATTTTTCAACTCTCCTTAATTCCCGTGCCCAAACCCAAAACTGCACATAAACTGAAATGGAGGGAGTAGATGATATATAAGTGCAAGGGCAGACAGACATACCTGCTTTACAAAATAGCCAACAGCATTGTTATCGGCATAGGTTAAGAAATGAGTGAGCCCATCAGCATCTCGGGCGTGTTGCTTCAAATGATTCATTAACCTTGTTCCATAGCCTTTAACTTGCTCATCAGCTGTAATAGCACAAAATGCTATTTCTCCAAACCTCTGGCTATGAATTCAAAAAACAAAATAGAAAAACACCATAGCATACAGTTAGGAACCCTATCTTATTCAAAATCCCCACATTTCAACTTGCCCCATAAATAAGTCTGATTTACAATGTCGTATCACTAGTACAACTTAATATTAACTACAATGAATTGTACCGATACCAATTGACAACCATTTGCTCTCAGTTGTAAAGAATTATCATATAATCAAACCAAAAGAAAGATATCGCCAAACATGAATGAACTTCATGAATTGGTCATAAAAACAGACAACGTCACAGCAATTACCTTGCATACGGGCGATAAGTAATGCCTCCTACAACAATATTATTCCTGATAACCATCATTGACTTGTGAGTCCTGCAAATCATGGTACAAGTAGTTACTACCACTGAAGAGATTCAATCTTATTCCGGTATCCAAAAACAAAGAAAGAGTTTAACGGATTATTTTAGAACTCTAAACCATAGGCACATTACCATGGCCATTACCTATCCATAACGAGGCGCACAATATATTCTTTGGGCATATTAGGAAGCTGACGGGCAAAGATATTCTTTAGACCTACCAACCTGGTAAGACACAGAAGTCAACAAAAATCAGTAGCATGTTGCCAAATAGTGTTATGAACTGTGCCAGGTGCTAGGCACAAAATACAAAATGAGCTAGCAGACCAACCAAATCATGTGTTCATCAACGCCATCGTTAGAATAGCAGAGAAATTTCAGCCTCCCTGAGTCTTCCTGCAGAACAAATTCAACTGTCTGAGCCACATTCTAATCAGCAGGCACTATCGAAGTGCCGGGAAGATTGAAATCTAGTAAAAGTAGTGGTAAAGAATTGACCTCGCGCTTGAGGCCTTCCTCGCGGGCGCTGTACGCGCCGCTAGTCTGTAGGTTATCCGTGAACAGTCCCTTGGGGTCCTCCTTCCCGTCACCGGCGGACGCGGAGCCGGAGTCGGGCTTAGTTCCCCCCGCTGCCGCCGCCGCCGCCGCCGCAGCAGCAGATACAGACGACGAATCCGGCTTCGGGGGCCGGCCGGAGGCGGACCCCGGCGCCCCCTCGAGGCGAGCGGCGGTGAAGGTCTGCATGGAGTCGTCGTCGTCGTCGTCGGAGTGGGAGGAGGACGGGGACGAGGGGCGGGAAGGCGAGGAGGGCGCGGTGGAGGGGGACGACGGCGCCGTGGTGTCGTCGTCCTCGTCGGCGGTGGCGTCGGAGAGCGACGACGGCGGGAGCTTCCGCTTCCGGTGGGAGCCCCGCCGCCGGACGTCGCACCGGAGTGGGACGGCGACGGCGCCGCGAGGCCGTCCATGGTTAGGGGAAAGACGTTCTAGAAGGTTCGAGGGGGTTAGGTTTGCGGAGATCTGGAGCGGGAAGCTTCCGAGGCCGTCCACAGGTAGTGGTGCGGAAGACGGAGGGCGGCTGAGTGCTTCTGCCTCTGGACGTCTCACTGGCAAGTGGGACCAAAGCTAACAGTTTTACGTCGACATACTCTGAAGGCGGAAAATTTGAAATGCGCAATGTTCTTCGATTTGTCTTCCAAAACTCCTCGCCTTTGAGCCGCAGGATGGATTCGGTGACTCTTTCTTCTCTGTTTAGGTCCAGATTCCAGATTATTAGGATCAACTCACAAATTTCAGGCAACATTGTGTGTTATGCTTTTATATGTCCATATTTCAAGAATCCGCTTCTCATCCGACCCATGGAAACATTTGACATGAGATCATGTATATTTATGTCACATATGCACTTCAATTATTCACGTCACCTAAGTGCTGATGTTTTCTCGCCTGGTCTCATTGTCACCTTTTCATTTCTCTGTTTTCTACAAGAAGTTAGATGTTGAGGTTAATATTCGACAAAGTAAGGCTTTAAGATAGCCTGCATTGCACTTTGACATGTTATGTTGTCATTGCAATGTAAAAAGAGGGGGAAATGTTACATTCAAGCCAAAACTAGTACTCTCTCTCTCTCTCTCTCTCTCTCTCATAGTATATTATAGTATTAAGTTTTTCTAAAATATTGACATTCTCACTTTTCAATGCACATTTATCTTTCTTTTCAACACATATCTATCTCTATAGTAGCTTTCCTCATTAGTTCATGTGCACCCATCTTTTTCACATCTTCTTCATTCCCGTGTCCAAAGCCAAAATGCCAAATAAATTGAGACGCAAAGAGTATAACTATTCGTCGGGTTCTTTTCTCTCTTGGACCTTTGGTGCACAAAATCACATCTAGATGGATGCTTTAGGGGAAAAGGTGTCACCGGGTTTCGATTAGATGCTTCCTAACTATCTACATTTTTCCACGGACATTAAAAATGTAAAGAGGATGATGGACGCTTTTGTGGGAAACGGTCACTTGGTTTCGATTAGATTCTTCCTAACTGTCTGTAATTTTCCAGGGACATCAAACTTGTAGAGAAGATGCTCCATGTGTTCGCACACCTCAACTGCATCTATGGATTCCGAATGAAGAGAAAATCAGGCTAAAATTTGTTTGGAATTTAGCTCCATATTGGGGTTGTTTATATTACTGGGTCACCATTTAAAGTATGGGACTAATTAACCTTGTTCAAAGCCTATGGACTGTTTTATGAAATTTTGTATGTTGTTCAATGATTTATAATTTGGTACGAAATGGAGACTTTACTGAGAGGTTCCATTGATTTGATCTACTTCACTTTATATAATACAAGGACATTGAGGAAAAAGCTAGTATAAGTCAAAAGATATTGAAGGTGTTCAGAAATACGAGATTATTTATATCAGAAGTATGAAACGGCCTTATGTGGGAGTTGGTATGTGACAGACCAAGAACTTTCCTGTACCGTATGCTAGACTCTCACAGATTTCATTTTCAGATTCCATTTTCCACAAACAGTTCACCTCTGATGTGGCTTGGTATATATGCTGTTCTAAGTTGGTAGATGTGCCATAGAATGCGATGCTTAGATTTCCTGATGACGGCTCACAGTCCATACTTCTGCAAAATGAGAGAAGTGTATTTATCCTCTCTTGGGTTTAATGCAGTAGTATATGATTTAACTAAAAAAATGTGTATCGATAATCGGCAGGTTTTTGTGGTCAAGGCTGCTAATGGCAACTACAACGATAATATAATCACAAAAAAAAACTGCAACAATAATATAATCGACTTTCACAATGGATGTGGTCTTTATGCAGTGACGCAACAAGATGAGGGCCCTCTTTCAGGTAAGTGCTCGTTCTGCGAATCATTAGCTGATACATCAGATTTCCATGAAACAGCTATTTTCTATTCTTAAAAATTGTAGAAATGCAATTGTTTGTTCGAGCAGTGTTGTCACATCTTTTCGACTTGTAGCTTTTCATGTGTTCGAGTCAAAGTTGGTAGCCTGGGAGCAAATATGTTTCCAATAGAACAGGTCTAACGCCTTGGACGGTTGGACCTACTCTATTTATTTTGTTTACAAGTATCCATCCTTTGAAACAGTCTAACATAGTGGCTGTGCTCTCCTTTTCTTCTGTACCATGTAGTATTAACTAACAAGAGCAGAGAAAATGAAAGATTTAGCATTTAGCCTCGTACCCACAGACTGGGCATCGACACCACACACAAATAGCATTTTCTTCTCCTGTACCTTTGTTAAAATCCAAACCAAGACATTGATGTGTTTGGCCATTTAAGTCAACTAAAGTTGGGTTATGTGCTTTGTGACTCTGGCCTGCCATTGGACCTTCTGGAAGTGGCCTAGCAAAGGTTTATTTGCGAGATAGATGTACTCATTGTCAGTGTGCTATTGCTGAATTTTGAAAGCATCAAGTTGGATGACTTTTCATTGCTAGCTGATTTGGAAGAGCAAAGACAGCAGGCACCTAATATTTAGAATGTATAAACTTCAGTCATGTACACATCTGTAATACCAGTTCTGAATCTTCTGATATCTGTAATATCTATCCTTCGTATCCGCTGACCACATATGGCATATCAAGAGTCAGCTCTTGAGAAGAACTTTCAGTTTCAGCCACCTCCAATCGAGAAGCTGATATCTTTGACCTGATCTCCTATACATTCAGATTTGAGAGAAACGTCAACATTCAACCTTCAGGTCCATGTCTCGAAGTAAACTTATTTGACATTTTCCAGCCGCATTACATAATATAAATACAGCCATCTGCAGCTGCATCAACCAAGCAGTGAAGCAAACCGGGTCTCCGCTACAAAAGCTAACAACAAACAATATGGGATCCTCAAAATCAAATAAGCTGATTGCAGCTGCTCTGCTCCTCCCGGCTCTTCTTCTGGCCGCCCACGCCCCAACAATGACCGCCGCCGCGGGCAACTCGAACCTCTTCCGCGACTACATCGGCGCGCTCTTCAACGGCGTCAAGTTCAGCGACGTGCCCGTCAACCCAAACGTCCGGTTCGACTTCATCCTCGCCTTCGTCATCGACTACACCACCGCCACGGAGCCGCCGTCCCCGACCAATGGCCAGTTCAACATCTTCTGGCAGAGCTCCGTCCTGACGCCCGCCGCCGTGGCCGCCGCGAAGCAGAGCAACCCGAACGTGCGGGTCGCCGTCAGCCTCGGCGGCGCCACCGTGAACGATCGCCCGGTCTTCTTCAACATCACCTCCGTCGACTCGTGGGTGGACAACGCCGTGACGTCGCTGACGGCCATCGTCCGGCAGTACGGGCTCGACGGCATCGACATCGACTACGAGCAGTTCCAGGTGGACCCGGACACGTTCGCCGAGTGCGTCGGCCGGCTCGTGACGAAGCTCAAGGCGGACGGCGTGATCAGGTTCGCGTCCATCGCGCCGTTCGACAACGCCGACGTGCAGCGCCATTACCAGGCGCTGTGGGCAAAATACGCCGCCGTCATCGACTACGTCAACTTCCAGTTCTACGCGTACGGCGCCAGCACCACCGTGGCGCAGTACGTCCAGTTCTTCGACAACCAGATCGCCAACTACCCCCGGCGGCAACATCCTGGCCAGCTTCACCACGGCGCCGACGACGACATCGGTGTCCATCAACACGTCGCTGACGGCCTGCCAAACTCTGCAGTCGCAGGGGAAGCTCTACGGTATCTTCATCTGGGCTGCTGATCATTCCAGGAGCCAAGGGTTCAAGTACGACAGCCAAGCGCAGGCACTCTTGGCCAACGCGGGTAGCTATTAACAGGATACAGGATTTGTCATTGTTTTCCACTTAGATTTTTTTTTTACAAAAAATCATCCTAATATGGAATGGAGAATAAAACCTGAATTGTAATTCAGCCACGTCTGTAACTCTTTCTTCGGTTCAAAGTGTACGTGCTCTTGAAATTCATATGTTCTGCCGAATTCGTGTCTACTGGCCCACATTATTAGCTGTTCGCTGCTCTAATTTGGCTAAAAAACTGCTCGATGCTACATGTCTGGCATCCTTTTCTTTACCTCTTTCAAAACTGTAATTGCTAGTCCATTCTGTGTTTGGCATTTAGTATGTCAAGCTGCTCTAAATTTGGTACCATTCTACTAGGTTGAGATATTACTCAAAAGTCGTTATTCAAAGAAGTGCTGTAGTAGATTGAGTTCTTGTTTTGGAAGTTCTGTCTAGGGAATGTTGTTTATGATTGAAATTTGGCGATGTCACGGTTTCTCTTGAGATAAGTATCTTGTATTAAGACAGTTTAACGGAGGTAATACAAGATACTCTGAACTCTGTTGTTGCATAAGTTTTATGCAGAAGCATTACCAGTTTAATTGAAAGAATCATTTGTCTAGGATATTATTCAAAAGCTTTTATTACAAAAAGTGTTGTAGTAGATTGCGTTCTTGTTTTTGAAATTTTCTTTCAAGAGAATGTGTTGTTATGATTGAAATTCGCTGATGACACGATTAATTGGTATTAAGACTATTCGATGAGGTAATACTCTGATATTCAGATTGATGGAGCATAAATTGTTATTGCGGTCTTCTCAGAAGCAACCTGTAACTAAATGCTTCAAACGAAATATAAAAGAGTTCTCGTATAGAACTTTTAAAAGATAAAAGACTTTTTTTTAAAAAAAAAGACCGAGAGCACAAGTGTTAAAGTATGAGTGAATTGTTCATCTTTCCCGTTAGTTTAGCCTTTTGGGTGAGTTGGTTGGTGAGTAATAACTCAATAAAAGATCAAGCATACTTCTACGAAGGGTGAAGCACCAGTGCCGGCATGAAGGTCAAAACAAATATAATAAGCGAATAAATCAATTCATAAGAACATGTGTCACGACCCGTGTTTTTTGCCTTCATTTGAAATCTACTAAAAATTTGAATTTTTCGAATTTTTAAAACAAATTAAAAAACAAGTGCGTGATTAAGTTAGCCAAAACACCCTAATTTTAAAATTTTTATTTTGAAAACTTGCACAAAAACTTCATCATATGCATTTTGAGGATTTATTGGATTTATTTTGAATAATGTTTGTTTTTCTCTTTTTGGTTTGGATTCGAAATCCTTCAAATTCAAATTCTGGGAAAAGATCAAATCTTTTTCCTTCTCGGGCCTCCCTCTTTCCTTTCTTCCGGCCGCCCAACTCCTCTCCCTCCCTTTCCTTTTTCTTCCTTTCCTCCGGGCCGCGCCCCTTGCTCCCGCGCCAGCCCACCTTCGGCCCAGTGCCGCACCGCCCAGCGCCCAGCCCGCTTCCCTCCTCCTCTCGCTGCCAGGTGGGACCCACCCCTTCTCCTACCTCCGACCGCGCCGGCGCCGAACCCGCCGCTGCCCATACCGCGCTGCGCGCCGACGGACGTCGAGTCGTCGTTTCCGAGCTCCAGTAACGGCACGAGGATCACGCGAGCCCGGCGCACCGCCTTTTCCCCCTCTCCCGTCCTATCATGGACCCCGCCGCCCTCCCTTTTTCTTGACGGGCGCGTCAAGTCCGGCCACCGCCCTACTGTCGCCGCCGCCCTACTGGCGCAACCGCCTTCCTGTGCTGCACCGCCTCCGCCCTCTATAAAGGCCGCTGTGCCCCTTCTTCTTTCTTCCTCCGCACAAGCACAAGCTCCACTTTCCTCTCCCTACGCTAGGGTTCCGGCCATCCCCTCTCATCAACGTCGGTCACGTCCCGTCCTCCTCCGCCGCCGCCGAGTGCTCGGTGAGCTCTACCGCTCTCTCTTCTCCCTCCCGCACCTCCTCTCTTCCTCCCTCTCTGCTCGCACTCACTCCGCGCCGTGCGCCGGCCACCTGCCGCCGCGCGCTTCGTCGCCGGCCCTCTTCCGGCCGCGCCGGCCGAACCGAGGCGCGCGCACGCTCCTGGCACCCGCGCGCACCCGCGCGGCCACCTGCTCGAGCCCCACGCGCACGCGCCCCTTTTTCCCCTTTCTCGCCGGCGCTCCGCCCCTTTCTTCTCCGGCGCCGGCCACGCTTCCGGCCGAGCCCTGTCACGCCGAGGCCACCCACGGCCTCGCCTCACACTCGCGCACGCGCACGGCCACTCACCCGAGCCCAAACCCATGCGCTTTCGCATTCCCCGTCGCGAGCCGCCGCCGCCGCCAACTCCGCGAGCTTTCACGGCCGCTCTCGTTCGTCGCCGTCGACGACATCTCCCACCATCACCTTCGCCTCCTCGCGCACTTTCCCGGCGTCCACTTCGCGTCGAGCCTCCGCCATCCTAGCCGCCGCCGGCGAGCGTCCCGGCGAACCGCCGCCGCGCGCCACCCTCCTCCGGCGCCTCTTGACCCAGTCCCGCCGCCATCCCACGTGGCCAGCCACGTCACCCCGCGGGACCCACACGACCCGGTCTCCCTGCCCAGTCAGCAGCCCCTTTCGTCTATTCCTCCGTGCACCCGGTCCGTGTAGACCAATGACTCACAGCCCCTCCGGTGCACGATGAACACGGTCCATGATCTTTTCTAATTCAAAAATAATTCCGAAATATCCAGAAAAATCTCCAGGACCTGTACATTTTACAGATAAGCCCTCGAGCTTTTCTGTAATTATGTTTGGGTCCTGTTCTTTTACAGATAAACCCCTGACCTTTTCAGTAATTTTGTCTTAGTCCTATCTTTTTACAGAAAAGTCCATATACTTTTCTGATTTACAATTTCGCCCCTATCTTTTTACGCCGAGGCCCCTAAACTTTTCCAAAATTACAGATAGGTCCCCAAAATCTTTCTGTATTTACCAAAAAGTCCCTGGAACCTTTCTATTCTTGCAAATAGGCCCTCAGATCCCCTGGACCCATCTGTCAGCCTGTCTTTCCCTCAGGGAATGCTAAGTGCACCCGGCTAGTGTACACACATGTATATTCCGAGCAATTTCCAATATCAGAAAATTCCCAGAAAATTCCTAAAAATACTTTACACCCTTCTAAACATCTTCCAACCCTTGATCACTCCAGATTAATTAGGATTATGGCAATGCCATATTAAGTTGGCTTAATCCTGATTAATTTTCTTTCTCAAAAAGTGAATAATCGATTTCTCCTCCGTTTCAACTCCGATTTTGACGATTCTTTCGCCAAAATTCATCTAAAAACATCCTCTATTCATTGCCACCAGATCCAACTCTAACCTTGGTCTCTATTTGGTTTTATTTGATTTATTGCTTGTTTAGTTTGTTTGTTGAGCGATAGATTTATTTTCTTTTATCGGTAGATAATCAAGTCGTTGAAGAACCCGAGGACCTGGAATACGAGGACTTAGAAGAAGAAGACCCTGTTGAAGGCAAGTCTAACTTCCATTGATCATATTGAACCTATGTTTGCAAATATCCTAATTAGAGCTGTTTATAAATAAATTGCATGGTATTTAAATGAATTTAAATGCTAGAATGGTCCTATGCAATATTTGATTGCCTGCCTTGACTTGATTATATCCTGTATCCTTGTTACCCCTAGGAATCAACATCATTAATTTAATTAATGAGTTGTTGATATGCTCGCTGCTTAGGACTTTCACATGTGTTTAATTAATATTGCTCACATGATTTTCGTGTAAAATGCGTGCGTCTGGGTGGTGTGTAAATGTGAAATTTGGTGGTATAATAATAAGTGCAACCCTAGTGGGGGATCTTTGTGACGGGATCAGGCGAGGTAGTCCTCAGTGGGGAGGCTATCTCTGGGACGCCCTTCCACTTGTGGATTGGCTATTGAAGATGCCTGGTTCGGTCGTATAAGGACCGGTTCTTGTGCCGCCTTTGCTTAGCACCTTACGCGCAGCCACAAGCCGTATATGGGTACGGGATTGGAACCACACCCTACTAGTACTCACCCGGTACCCCCCGGAGGCAGGAGATGCAACGGAGTCCCAGGAGAAGACTCGTTCGTTGGTGGGTGTTCGAGATCCGGCATTTATGACTGGCCATATTATTGATTGTGAAGCCCCTGGTGATGTCCGTGGGGGATGCCGTGGTGGTACGAAGTAGGTATGGAACCTTTAGTGGGACAGTCCAAACTATGACGATAGGGAGGACTGGACCACCTTGTGGGGAAATTTGTGCACCCTTGGCCAAGGTTAAGAAACTTTCCGGAAAGCCGTGTTCCACGGTATTGGACAACGCGAAAGCATCGGCCACACTATGATTAGTCTTTTCTGTGTGAGTTATCCTTGGCGTGTTTTCGGAATACACCGGTTTGGAGCCGTGTGCTGGTTGACGGCCAGTGATAAAACTTGAGGCACTGGCGGGATGGACAGTAACTCCCCCAGGGCCGCCCAACCCCACTAATCTCCAAAGATACTTGATTAGATTGCGAACTGCTTTGTTTTCAAAACAACCTTGCATAAACTTGGCTTTCTTGCCTCGTTGATATAAACCACAAGCCTATCCTTTGATGAACCCCTTGCATAACTTACCCCTCGTGTTAGGCTTGCTGAGTACCTTAAGTACTCACTCTTGCTTCAATCATTCAGAAGATGAGCCAGAGATAGAAGCTGATGGAGGTGAAGATTAGGGTTCAGCCTGCCCGCAAGTCTGCCTGTTGGAGTGGTGCCGTTCCGTCTTCCGCTGGAGTAGTAGTTTAGTGCTGCTGCTGTAGCAGCTAGTTGGTGTGTTGTATGTTCTTGTGGTCAGGCCGTTGGCCTTTGTTGTAAGACCTTTTGTATAATAAAAGGCTTGTATGAGACTTGGTAATATTATAAAAAGGGTATGAGACTGTGATGTCATTCTGTGTAAGCGTCGTATCAGCGTCTGATCCAGGGACTGATACGGTAAGCGCTAGTGCTCCAGAAATGGGGTACGACAACATGCTTATTTGTTTCAACAAGTCTAATAGAGATCTCACCAAGATTGCCTTAGTCCATTAAAAATAGGATCCTTTTCATATTATGAATAAAATTAACAAGATGTCAATCAAGTATTATCAAATTATTGCTTGAAATACTTTTTGGGAAAAAATGTTGCAACCCGAAGTATTTTTGTTTTGCATCATAAGAAAAGAAAAGTAAATTGAATGTATTGAAGCCTCGCTGCGAATAAGCAACTCCACATTTACCTTATCACCGACGGGATCACAACAGATCCCGTCCTCTACCGCGATAATGCATCACATCGGTCTCCATATTATGTAGGAAAGTTGAGGGCGTTGGATCCAAGCCCCGTCTTTTTAGGTGCATTGTTGGGATGTCGTGTCTATGACCCAGCTTTGTTTGGGGGAGCACTGGCCTCCCCCTAGTTGACAATTAAAATATACGAAAAGATCTTGACCGAAATGCTATCCAATTGTTCTGTTCGACTATCAACGTATGAATTTCATAATAACACCATTCGAATTTTCATGGTAATGTATTAATCTAATAAATGTTGTTCTCGTAGTTTTCTTGAAACTTATACTCTCTTGTTGCATTTATTGTGTTTCTTAAAAGCAAAAAAATCTAGCAAGGAGAGTCTGAATTACATGGGTACATTAAGGCTTCTACTTTCATGTGACATATTACTATGGGCAGCGCGACAATGAAATAAACCATACATCAGGTTCTTTCCATTGACTAGGAAAGAATGCCAATGATTTGAGTATAGTTCTTCTAGGCAAAATTAATATTTTGATTCCTAGATTTGCCAAAGTAAACATTTGTGTGACTTTTTCCCATATTTTTTGTATATGTTCTGTGCAAATTTGTTTGCCTTGTTTACGCTCTTATAAAGATGATCAGAAGCACGAAAATAGAAGGTGAAGATTTCGAAGGAACACATGAAATAAATAGGCGTGAGAGGGAAAAGAGGGCAACATCGCTAAATTCTGATAGTTAATTAAGCACGTGTTGGAAAAGGAACCGTCAGACATCCAGATCTTTCTTTATGTTGAAAGTATGGCTATTTTTTTTGTGTTAGTGGCTGTGTTCGTTTCAGCTTTTCATCACAGGTTGGCTTTTGCGAGATCTAAAGTTGAATAATGCCAAAAGCAACCTAGAAAGGTGCTTTTTGTAAAAATTGGATGTTGAAATGGGCTCATATAAATAGATAGTGATAGCATAATGATGTATGTGGTCGAAAAATGATGATGGAACTCTGAAGCACTTGGAAGAAGATAAAAATCCAAGACGGAATCAAAGTCAAATGATACGGTTACAAGCCTAGAGAAAACCCAACTTGTATTACTAACTTTTTTCAGAGCATTACACCAGCTACTGAGGGCGAAATGTCGTCCCATTAATGACCACATGGATCATCTCCTTATCAAAGAAGATCATCATCCATCATAACAATCCCTCGCAAGTTTACATCATAAATCATGGCAAATGGAGTAGCAATAAAACGAGGCCCGTGCATACTAATCAGGCCCACTACAATAATCAAGCCCAGCCCGGCCCCAAACTAATGGTGCCACTTCTGACTTCTTCTTAACCAAACGATGCAATTAACGAAGCGATCCTGCTACTGATATAAGAGGATCAGCTGCTGTCCTGGTGATCATAGGGGAACTTGTAGGTGGTCTCGTCGATGGGCGAGACCTTGGGCACGTCGACGGGGAGCTCCCCGAGCTCGGGCGTCCACGGGTTCCCGTCCTCGCCGCCGTCGACCGTCCTGAGCGCCTTCCACACGGCGCTGTTGCACTTGAACCCGGACCCGAACGCGATCTGCCACACCCGGTCGCCCTTCCTGATCCGCCCCTTGGCCTCACAGTAGGCGAGCTCGTACCAGAGGGAGCTGCTGGAGGTGTTGCCGAACCTGTAGAGCGTCATCCTCGACGGCTCCATGTGCCACGCGCTGAGCTTGAGGCTGCGCTCCAGCTCGTCCAGCACGCCGCGGCCCCCGGCGTGGATGCAGAAGTGCTCGAAGGCGAGCTTGAAGTCGGGGAGGTAGGCGCGCACCCGGGCGCGGAAGACGCGGGTGAGCACGACGGTGGCGAGGAACCGGAGCTGCTCCGACATGGGCAGGGCGAGCGGGCCGAGGGTGGTGATGTTGGTGCGGAGCGCCTCGCCGGCCACCACCATGAGCTCCTTGGAGAGGGACACCCCCACGCGGCCCGCGTCGTCCTCCTCCTGCGTCACGCACGAGAAGCTCTGGTCGTGCGCGCCCCGGTGGGTGCGCACCGTGTGGATCAGCTGGTACTTGGCGCGCGTCCGGTCGGCGCGGCGGTTGGAGAGGAGGATCGCCGCGCCGCCCACGCGGAACAGCGTGTTGGTCACCAGCATCGGGCGGTTGTTGCCCATGTACGCGTTCAGGGTGATGTTCTCCGTGCTCACCACCAGCGCGTACGTCTCCCGGTGCACCTGCATGCGTCATCCACCACGATATTAATCTGGAGGTAGTAGTACGAAAGAAAGACAAACTGTCGAAGTTACAGCATTAATTAAGCAGCGAACACATGACGATCTTTACTAGCCAATGTGCGTCCATGTGCTGCTCGCGTTCATGTGCTGCTCGCCGTAACCATGTGGCCTGTACACGCTACGCTAGGTATGCGTTTCTACGTGTATTGACTGGTCAGCTCAGATCAGCACAGCCATCTGCAGTCTGCACAGTGCAGGCTCTGCACACATGAAGAGCCTGTCCCTCATCAAATTGATTGGGACGACAGTACTTCAGTAATGGGACGACAGTACTTCAGTAATTCAACCGCGGTAAATGGAAGCTCTGCTAAAATCTGGACGAGCTAGCAGCAAGCCAGGCCAGGGCAGCAGCAACTGAATCATGGTGGTTATTGCTGTCGCTGCGGCGGCGAACATGGGAAAGCAGAGGCAGACCAATGGCCGGGCGCTGCTTGCCTTCCATTTCCAGGCTTCACATGGCTGCGTATTGACATTGACCAGCTGCTGCCGATTGAGATTTCAGACTTGTAATCAGAAGCATATTACACAGGTCGGCAAGGGCGGGTAAAGAGTACTCCTACTGAACGCCCCGCTAATAACCTCCAACTAACCACAGTTACTGCTAGTGGGTCATCCAGCTAGCAGGGGAGCAGGGCCATGTTCTTGGATTGTTACAGGTAATCAGGTACTACAACATTCTTCTAAGTATCTTGCCAAACCGCTGAATGCATTAACGATGGACAGACGTTCAAGCACGACGACATACGCACATGGTTTTTAAAACTGCAATGCAACCTCAGCTTCTACAGTACTCCCTTCTAGAGAAATACTATTGCCTAATATAGCGGCCACGGCTTAGTATTGTGATCAATACGAGTATATATTTTGCATGTAACTACATGCATGATAAGGATGCTTATTACTGAACGACCTGCAATTCCGAGCTAGCGTATCCATTTAAGTCCAAGCCAGTGGCTGCTCCCTGGGCCGAATAACTTAACCGGGCCTACGCATTGCAGCTCTTGTCTGTGTGATCTCGTGTTAATGACAGGCAAGCCTAATCGCTGTATCATGTACTCCTACCAAATTTCATCAGGGGCACGAAAGTATCCGGGAGCTTTGTATATATGCTGTCATGTCGATGGTAATAAGCTCATGAAAACTACAAGTACGATCTAAAAATGTGTCCATGCTGTGAATCACGTAATTTAAGCCTACTCCAATACGAAAGCTCGTAAATGCTAAAGGAAATACTATCATAGTGCTATTGTTTTGTCAAAGCATCCAACCTGGAATGACTTGCATCAGAAAGTCTTTTTTTTTACTGCTTACTATAATTTACTCTATCTCTGATGAACTAAATGCGAAGTTATTTCAACATAAATCCTAGCTTCCACTGCTCACTTTTCTTAAATTTACGGTATTCTTTCTCATTTTTTTTCTTGACATATATAGAAAAATATAGTCTTTCTAGCTAGCACCACGATAGAATCGCGAAATAATGCAGGACTAGTACGGAATAATTATGCAACAGTAACATGACTCATTTATTCTTCCAAATCTGAAGAAGGAGATAGGAGTGCTATCCCAAGCTGGTCATCAATTGGTCCTCAAAATGTGCGATTTATTGTCATGTCGACGACAATAAGCTTATGAAAACTACAAAGTACGATCTAACAATGTGCCGTTGCTGTCAATCATGTAATCTAAACCTACTCCCATACGGAAGTCGTAAATGCTAAAGGAATTAATATCATAGTTGTATTGTTTTGTTAAAGCATCCAACCTGGAATATGGCTCGCATCAGAAAACCATTTTTTGTACCACTACGACCTCACAAACGGATTATTACTGCTTATAATTTGTCTCCGATGAACAACCTTTTTTTCCAACATAAATCCGGTTTCACTGCTGTAATAAATCACAGTTTTCTTAAATTTACATTATAATTTTTCTCTTTTTACCTGATTTTTCAAAAGAAAAAAGAACTCCTTGTTGACATAGAAAAAGACAGTCTAGCACAACTATAGAATCGCAAATAATGTAGGACTAGTAGTACGGATTAATAATTCTGCAACAGCAACATGCCCCATTTATTCTTCCAAATCTGAGGAAGGACATTTATTGGTGATGGGTCCTTCCTAGCCCATGCATGCTGGTCATTGCATTGGTCCTCAAAAACAGATGGTCAATTACTGCCTCGGTATTCGTGCGCAATCGCATGCATGCGTGAACCGTACCGTGCATGCAGCAATAATATCTCTCGAGTTTAAGGCAGTGGTGTACCTGGAGCAGTCGCTTGGCGAGGTCGATGGCGATGATGCCCGCGCTGCACCCCATCCCGCTGAGGTTGTGGCTGACGACGTCGTGCCGCATGCCGTAGCGGTTCGCGATGAGCGAGGTGAAGGACGGCGTGGGGCTGAGCAGGCTGGAGTTGAAGATGAGCACGCCGACGTCGGCGGGGGAGACGGCCGCGCGGCGGAGCACGTCGTCGACGACGCCGAAGATGACGGCGTGGGACTCCTCCCGCGCCGTGCGGAGGCACATGTCGACGGGGACGGACAGCAGCGACGCCGGGAAGTGGGTCCGCTCGCCCAGGCCCGACCGCTCCAGCATCCGCTTCTGGAACGCCATGCTCTCCTCGGAGAAGCGGCCGCACCCGCCGAAGTGCGCGATCGTCTTGGCCCGCGACGCCTCCAGCGCCGGGCCGGCCCGGTAGCCCGACAGGTCCACCAGGTACACTGGCCGCGGGCGGGACACCGCGTACGCCCACGCCGCGACGGCCGCCGCCCACGCCGCCACGCACGCCGCCGGCAGGCTCACGCCCAGCCGGCTCAGCTCGATAAGGAGGCCTTCCTGAAAGACCTTCTCCGCGGCCGGCGCCAGTGAGGAAAGTACTCGCGGCGCGACGACTGCTAGCGCGGCGGCGGCGAGGAGGTAAGGGAGGTAGCCGGCGAGCCGGCGGCACACCGTCCTGGCCTTGTCCATTGCTGGTCCTTCTCCTTCCTATGTGCAAGGAGCCAGAGACAGATGACCAACACCAGCTACCTCTATCTAGCTAGCTAGCTAGCCAGCTTGGTGCTCCAATGGCGACCGATGGAGGAGTGCGAGCAACGGCGAGTGCGGATTTATAGGGTCGGAGGGAGCTTGATCGCGAGGGGAGGAGGCGAGCAGAGCTCATGAGTGAGTGAATGCGGCGCAGCAGCAAGTAGGTGACGGGCGGTACCCACTTGCCAGCGCCGCGGTAATAACTGATGAGGCGCTCGATCGGCATGCACTTGCAATTTCTCATGCACACAAGCTCCATTGGTCAGCTGCTTTGCATGGCATAGCGCGCATACCGTGTGGCAGGCCATGTGTCTTGCGAAAGAACGAGCGCTGCTGTACGCCTGTACCCCTTGCGAGGAGGGAGGATGAGTGGGTGGCTGGGAATTGATGAGTGCTCAGTGGAAAGGAGGGAGAGTGGGAATAAATTCTTGTCCTTTCCTGGATCACAATCTTTTTCTACCAATTTAGAGATGCAAGCTTTTTTTATGTATAAAATGTTCATTGCTAATTAAGTACAGTAGGTGACACGTTTGTTTCTTCATAGGTACTACCACTAATCAAGTTGTAGTGCCTCCATTTCCAATTGTTTGGCGTCACATGACTTTGATCGTCAAAACCACACTTTGACAGTTCATTCCTCTATGGCTATTGTCCGTGACACATTAAGGTCATTTCTGTTTCGTAGTCGGGATTGTCCATGCAAACAAACCAGCTGGAGAATCCAGCTTGCACAATCTGGGTCTGGATTAATTGTCGTACAATCCACAATCCACTCAAGAGGTGCTTTTGGTGGACTTTTTTTTTTTGCGAATGTGCTTTTGTTGGACTCTGAGAGTATATACGATGTTAATAGGTGAAATTAAGGTCGCTGCCACCGTGAAACAGAACTGAAATTATTCGCAGGTACATGTAAAATATAGGTCATTGTGGTTATTAAACTTCTTTCTTCACTCTACGTTGTTTTACTAACATTTGAGAACTAAAAGAATTTGAAACCACTAATTTGAGAATCCAAGGTTACCAAACAACCAGGGGCGAAGCCAGCTTCATAGCTCGCCGGTGTCACCGTCATTTTTCACTGGTGTCAGCATCATTGTTAACGATGCTTAAGTAGCATTTTACATAGGATTTTCAGAAAATCGTTGGTGTCAGCTGACACCAACAAGAAGATGTAGCTTCGCCTCTGCAAACAACGCCAACTTTTATATGAAACCAAAGGTAAGTATATAAGTTAATCACTGGTTTGAAACCAACTTGTGTAAAAAGGAAGGATATACAATAAATCTAGCTTCAATCCAATGTTCCGTCGGACATGTGAACTTCTAATAATGTGAGACTGGAATGGATTCCGTATGGAACAGATTTACACGTACGCGTGCCGGCGTGCGGACATTGCATTCATGATGATATGGCGGTACTCCGACGTCGAGAGCACGGTCCAAATGGATCGAAGGGCATCGATCGCTCCAGGCTCCTGCAAGGTCTTGTTTCCAATCTCCCAGGGTCCGTGTTTTCACTTCTCTCACAGCCTATGGAGTAGAGTGGCACATGCGCGAAGCCAGGCCTTGAATTGCATTGCAGGCTTTGTAGCCTACACTATACTCGTCGATCTCTCCCGTCGTGGCATGTTTCTCTCTCTGTTTCCACTCTGGTTTTAATGAACAGGAGGCATGCATCCCCTCCTGATTAATATAATTAATTAAATTAATTGCAAGTTTAGAAGATAGTCTCCTTGGAGCTTGCAAACCAATGGATGCCCAACAGCTCTTTGCAAAGTTACAACTAACAAAAAGATGTGCGATACTCTCCTCTTTATACAAGATAGGAGTACAATTTTCACAAGTGTCTGAATCAAGTTTTATATCCTTCTTATGAGCATTCTCTTGTGCTGAGCCCATCGTTCACGAGAAGCCAAAATAAAACTTTGCTTGCTGAAAGGATGGATGAGCCTATCTTTAAGCATTTCTCTTTGTGTTGAGTTACTTGAATATGTTTCATTTGGCATCACGAGCTCAACATTAGAAGTTATGCTAAAGTAAAGAGACCAAAAACACACCTTCTCCTATGCCGAAGCAACTCATTATTTGCATAGAAGTTATGCTAAAGTAAAGAGACCAGAGGTAGATCCTCCTTATTGAAGAACTTATGTAGATTATTTAGGACTAAAGCACCATTCTAAGTAGAAATCGTTTTAATTTCTAGCCCTTCCTTTTTGCATGCCAAAGTTGTGATCTTATAATTCTTATTCCACGCAGCTAAAGGTAGTTTGTTGGCATTTATGTCAAAACCTCTCCACAAGCAATGCTTTCTGTATTTGTCACTTTATTTTATAATAGTTTGAAACTTTGCCCCAAACAGCCTTTTTTTTCCCGAAGTTTTGATTATTACTTTTCCCAAGTCAACTGGCTTCAGAGTGACTGACAACAAAATAATGACAGTGCAATTAATGTGAGTTAAGAAAAAAAATGAATCATCTTGCTGATAAATCAAGTGTCAAGCTGGAACTTTAATTTCCTTTCACTTAACTTTTTTGTTTTTGCAAGAAGGGTCCTTTCACATACCTTGGGCTCACCCAAAAATAGAAGATTTCCTCGTTGAGGCATATGTTTGAGACGGTTAACTCTCAATGGCTTTTAGCTTCGCCTCTCTGTACTCGTTGAGGCATGTTTGAAGCTTGAGGTGAAGCAAGGAACTCCCATTAATTTACACCCTAGCCGGGATAGAGAAATTTCACGAAAACTCTACCACACGAAATGGGGCCACGAACGGGAGAAACGAAATTGCCAGCATTTTGGAGTCTCCCTATTACGTTACGCGGCTGGACGAGAAGGTTTTAAAGGTGTTTGGTTCTTATCCGTCGATACGTCGTTGTACTAGTACACACACACACAACACATACGACCATCCATGAAAGTGAAGGTATATGTATGTGCACGTGGTCGGCAACACTTATCCTGCTTGTCTTTTTGCGCACGTATATGTGCAAAGGCAGATTCTCGTCAGGGCAGTGACTGCGAGATGTGAAAATTGGCTAGTAGTACATGGCATGCTGCGTACGCTGTCTGACCCCTCTGCCTCTGAGACGTACGTGACAGAAGTCGATAAGGAGACATGAATGTTTTGTTTCCGTATGAGTCCGTGAATGCGTGCACAAATATCTCGAGGCTTTTGTTGCACTAGTAACGATTTACAGGGTTCCTGCCGGATCGTGCTGTAAATGTCGATTTTTTGGACACGCTTCGAAAATCAGGTTGAGTTCTGAAAATGCATACAGAGACTTGCTTCGTGCCGCGATGAGCAGCAGTGGGCCGGTTCATGTTTCCTTGAACTAAAACCTGTTGTTATACCCCTACTGAAAAAGGAAGAAATGTTTTGATCGATCGAGTTGCTGCTATGCTACTGCGGGAGATCAATCAATCATGCGGGAGAAGAGATGCATGCATGCGGGAGATGGATGAATGCAGCGACGGTCGTTGGGATGGAATTACTCCCCCATTTCCACCGCCTCCGTCGAACAGCTTTCCACTGCGTCGCCACATGCAGAGTTTAAGCCGCATGGCCGGGGCCTGCTTGTGCTGGCTGGACCATCATCATCTTCTGGTGCACCCAACAAGCTAGCAGCAGCTAGCTTTATTCGATCGAGTTAATTAGACGTAAGAAGTGATGAAATTGTGTTGTGCCAAAGATGGAGGCCACGCCCACACGCACGCACACGGGCCACTTGATCATCGGACAGCCTAGCATAGCCAGCGGACGTTAACTCCGGCCGTCGGAAATAATGAAAGGCTGCCCGGCGCGGCGCGCGCAACGATCGATCGATGCGGTGGCGCCGGCCGAAATCGTTAGGGCCCCGGCCGGGGATCACACTGTACTTTGCCGATCCCTTCGTTCCAGTCGGCGGGATACCCGGATACGATACGTTCGGTAGAGAACATATATGTCCATCCAATTGGCCAGCTGTTACCTCTATTTCTCGTGCCTTTTCTATACGGACGACCGTGGAATATACTTCAATATAGTATATGTATGTGCAACTTGACTCATACTATGGAGTATGGACCAGGTGATAAAGTGCAGCAGTGTGCATTTCGCCTCAACATTATATATCGGACCTGATCTGATGCGCTCAGTCAGTCTTCATTCCAAACTTTTCCCACGTACCGGTGGCGCCGTAATCGTTCGCACCGCGTATCACTCAGGTCTTTTCCTTACTTCGGTGAGAGAGGGAAGGACCAATCCACTGATCAGTGGGAGATGCATGACACCACATGTGTGCGTGCTTAATTACCACTGACAGGCATGTTCATGTGGTCTTTATCCCAGCTTTGGGACCGATCGATCGAGTAGATCGAGCTAGCTGGTAGGGCTATTACCTGCTCTTGCATATGCCACGCAGGAGCTCATGAACGATGAGAGTAATTGGACTGATTCCTCTTATGGGATGCTTGGTCAGTTGGCCTGCAGTTACATATGTAAAAAGGGGGAACAGTATATAATATTGTTGGAGTTCATATTTAGGCTCTTCTTGTTTCTATTGAGGCTTTTGAATGAACTAATTGGTAACTCAGCATGGTATTAATAAGCCCAATAGGTACTGAGTTTTTTTTTTTTGAGTAAAAAGATAACTCTATTGATTACTCAGGATTGGGAATACATTCTTGAGCTATCAATTGCTTGATACAACTAGAGATTTGCCCTCCATACCGCGGTATGGGTTGTGCGCTTCGCAAGTTGCGCGAGCTCATGAGCAATGGAGTTTTGTTCTCTTTTTACGGTTAGAATCTTCTCTTCCGGAAATGTCTTGCTAATTCTTTCGCCTCTTCAATAATAAAGCACAGGCTTCAGCGATCCTCCTGCAACTTATTCAGTGCATCCACCATTGTAGAGCTAACAGTTTCAACCAGTGTTTTCTTCCGAACCCATTCCGCTGCTAGGCGAGTTCCTTCCCTGCAAGCTTCGACTTCTGCTTCATCTGCCGATGCACAATGGAATAGTACTCTCCAAGCAGAAAGCAAGGTCTTGCCGCAACTCAGTACCTAAGTTGACCTTCAATATCTAAGTGTTTGGATAAGATATTTGCTAGCTAGGAGCATTTTTTTAAGAAAAAGTGCTATGAGCTGTTGCAAATGAATCTATTATATATATAATTGACCAAGAAAAGAAGCCTCCACGTTCACTCTCAAGACCTAGAAATTACCACGTTAATCAGAGAAAATAAAAAGAGAAAATTAACAATCACTGCCATTACGAAAATTTTAGTCTAAAATACCCACCATGTCATTATGAGTCCAAAAATAGCTAAATTTGGAATAATAAAAATAGAAAAAAATACCCTTCATACCTATTTCTAAATTACCCACCATGCCATTATAAGTCCAAAAAAATCAAAATAATAAGAAATAGCCAAAAGTACCCCTAATTAATATTTCTAATTTACCCACCATACCATTATCAGTCCAAAAATAGCCAACTTTTGAATAATATAAATAGCCACAAATACACGTATTTCTTATTTCTAGATTATTCACTTTTCCACATTAGGATTAATAAAAAACTATTTTAATATTCCAAACACAATTGAAAAAAATGAAATTCAAATGAATGTAAATATAATTTCTATTTAAATTGTTGGGAAATACACCTTAGAAAAGCAAATGGAAAATATAAAATAATAATTTAAATTCATATCATTAACTAAAACTTGACATGCAATGCATCTCTCATTAGACTGACTCCAACAACAAGAGCTAATTTGGAGATGCAAAAGGCCTTTTGCCTAGCTTGAACAGTAGTTTGCCTTTGCTTCTCATTCCACCATCTCCAACAGCAGCAGCTGCATCTCCTCCGCCAGTCAGCTCGCCGCCGCGCGCACCCGCCATCGCCAACATGGCTCCCCGCTAGACTTTGCACGACCGCCCTGGTCCTCGCCAAGGACGGCGAGCACGACCAGTCCGCTGCGCACCGATGCTCTCCCTCGCGACGCCGCCAGCCGCTCACCTCCGCCCTCCTCCGCAACGCCCCCAGTCGTGCACGCCTGCAAGACACGCTGCTTGCCACGCCTTCCCCACCGCCCTCCCCTGCGACGCCGACGGGGCGGGGCTCCATGGCTGACGAGCACGGGAGAGGTGGATTTGTATGTTGCTCTGCCGCGTGCTCTGCCTCCCAAGGTCACGCCGCCCTGCTCCCCATGGCCTGCGGCACCACCTGCGGCGTGTGCCGCGCGCACCAAATCCCACAGCTGAGGCCGCGCCCGGCGATTGCCGCCGCAAGTCACCGGCCGCCGCGATTGCCGCGAGTCGCGCGTTGACCTCGCTTCCCGCACAACGCCTCCGGAGAAGAAGAGCACGTGCTCTACGGCGACGTGCGAATCGAGCTTGCCCACCAAAATAAAGGTCCGTCTCTACCTCAATCGAGCTCGTGAGGCTCAAATCAACATCACTGTTGTTCCAATCGAGCTTTGGGCGCCACGCTGGCAGAGATCAGCCGCCATTATTCTCTATTTCTTGTACCTTGACGGTAGGAGAAGCACACGCTGCGGCCGCCTCCGTGCGAGCACACCGGCTTGCGCCGGACCACGCCACTGACAGCTCCCGCCTCCGCCTCACTCGAGTCCAAGGCTCGCGCTCGCGCTCCACAGCCGCTGGCGCCGGCTGGGCCGTCCTTGTCGTTCTTCGCACCACCGCGACACGGAGCCCCACCCGCGACCACGGCCACCACGCCTCCGACCGCGCCTCCTCCCCGCGCTCCGCCTCCCCTCTGTGCCACCCGCCTCCCCGCCACGGCCCCTCGCGCCGCCCGCCAAGGCCCCTCGCCTCTCCGCGCTCCCGCCGGCTCGCAAATGCATCAGAAGAGAGAGGGAGTCTATTTTTAGCTCACCTCTCTCATCCAATGCAAAGTGCCTCCTCTATATGGCTATCCTGTTGGACATCAATTTGATGATGCATAGTGTGTTGAGAGATGCATAAATAGGTTTGCATAGCATTGTTGGAGTCAGTCTTAGGGTCCAAAGTCTTCCTTGGCCCAGATATTGTCGCACCCCAAATTTTTGCCCATGTTGAAAATTCACTAAAAATTTGAATTTTTCGAATTTAGAAGAAATTAAAATGAAGTGTGTGATTAAAGTAAGCCAAACCACCTCAATTTAAATTTTTTTTTCATTTTTGAAAACTTGCACAAAAATCCCATCTTGAGCATTTCAGTGTTTTCTTGTTTTTCTTTTGGGTGTTGTTTGATTTTGATCCTTGTCCGAATCCATTCAAATTCATATCCCTCCAAAATCCAGAAAACAGCAAACCTTTATTTTCCTATCGGGCCGCCTCTTCTTTTCTTTCCCTTTCCCTTCTCTCCCTTCCCAGCCCGTCACGGCCCGGCCACATTCCCCACTCCCTCTCCCTTCCACTCCCGCATGGGCCGCGCCCCTCTCTCCCGGCCCATCTCCATCAGTCCAGCGGCAGCCAGCCCGCCTCCTCTTTCCCCTGGGCCGCGCGCCTCGCTCCGGCCCAGTAACACGCCCGCGCCCTCCCCATCCGCCTCCAGCCGCTCGCGCAGCCCGCTCTCCCTCCCCCCCCCCTCTCGCTGCCAGCGGGCCCCGCGCCGCGTCGTCGTCGACCTCCAGCGACCGGCGCAAATACCGCGCCGGCCATCCCTTCCGGTCTCCTCCACCGCCTCTGTCGCTTCCCGGCTACAGAGTGAGCCACGCGAACCACGTGCGGCACGCCCGCCGCCTTTCTCTTTACTTGGCCGCCCCGTCAAGTCCCACGCACCGCCTTCCCCTTTCTTTCTTGGTGTTGGCGATTTCTAGCATACCATTTTATATGCCAACTGCGCCTTATTTAGAGCATAAATGTCATCATTATAGCCATTAACCCTTGATAATAGCACCATATTTGTATATATGTCGTTCTGGAGCTTTATTGCAGAAACAGATGAAAAGACGACATTCTGGACATTGAGGCTGATCTGGACTTGAAGAGAAGAGAACCAGCAGAAAAGGCCCACTGTGCCGATCGGCACGGCCATGTGCCGACCGGCACATGGGACCCCAAGGCCACTGAAGTTGGCCCACCATTCAGTTTATTCTAGAAGGAAGTTATCCGAGCCAATCTTGGGAGATATCCGTCACGAAGAGATAAAAGATACTCGAAGATTTGAAAGAGCAACATAAGACTTGATCTCGAAGAAAACTGATTGGAAGGCCCACATGGAAGCTACCTAGGACTTCGGAACCGACTTAGGGAGGAACCCGAGCTGGACACGAGGTGTGCCGATCGGCACGACCCGTGTGCCGATCGGCACAAGGACTCTTTTCCCGAGAATCCTTCCCTTCCTGATGTACAGCCCTATATAAACTTGTAAAAGCCCTAGGGTTTCAGGATCCGCCGCCAGAGGGACAACACAGCTAGTAAGTTTAGAGCCACCGGGGCTTTGCCCCGTTCTTCATGTTCTCTAGTTGTTAGATCAAGAACCACTGGTGTTGAAGAGGTGATCCATCAAGGTAGGCCGACTAGATGGTGATGTATCTTGCACTATGTATTATCAAAGTATGGTTGAATATGTTGATGAATGGTCTTGATTATTGATTGCCTGGATTTTATGGTCTTTACATGTGCTTGTTCCTACGCTTAGTGACGACTAAGTATTAGATGTTATCTTGATTGTGGTGGCAAAAAGAAGTGACAAGATTCGTTCTCTCACTATCTCCATTGTGGTTAAGGTAGCATTGGATCTTGTAATGCGCCATATTTGCACGTTGCCTCCGTACCTCAACAGCCGCTAATGCATACGCGATGATCCTTGAGGTGATGTGTAGAGTGGGAAGAGGTCACCGATTACGGCGAATTGGTCGTGACAGGGCTCGTCGGAAAGGGGCTTCGACCTACCGATCTTCGGTTATCAATAATTGAGTAATCCGTTTTATGATGCTATTCGATTAAACTTTTTGGTTACGATCTCAACTAGCAGACTTGGCTAACTTACCCCATGATCTAATCTGTTCCTAGGCCTTTCGGACATCACTTCGGACAACTTCACCCTGGTGCCGACCGGCACATCCCCTGTGCCGATCGGCACAACACCCTGTTTTCCTGAAACCCACGCTCACGCTCACTAGAAAGCTTGGCTAACTCTTTTACTGATGATTTTGCTTATTCCCATAGGTCCTTGTGGTTCGATTAAACCTTGGAATACTCTTCTAGGGGAAAAAGACTACAACTGTACACCGTGCTCTTGCGGTATATAAGTGGGTGCGTAGATACGACCACACTTGGCGTGCCCGTCACCTCTCCGGCGCGCCACCGCCATTGGTGGTCGATAAAAGGAGCAGGGCTCCCCCTCTTCCTTCCCAAGTTACACACCAGCTCCCTCCCCTCTCCTCCACTCCCGAGCTCCTCTCTTATATCTCTCTCACCGAGCTCGAGATCCGGCAGTCGTCGCCTTCGACGCCGGCCCCATCCCGACATCCTCCGCCGCCGTCGAGTGCACGGTGAGCTTCACCTCACTCCCCTCTCTCTCTTGCGCTACCTCTCTCCCCTTCCTCTCCCTCGCGCACACCCCCGCGCCGTGCTCCGCCACCCGCCGCCGCGCATCCTCGCCGCCAGCCCCTCTCCCGGCCGCGCCCGGCCGAGCCGAGCCGCGCGTCGCACTCACCGTTCTCCCACGCCCCTCGCGCACCCTATTTTTCTCCCTTTTCCTCGCGCGCCCCCTCCGTTTCCCTCGCACACCGGAGCGCCGCCCCACTCCGGCGACATCGCGCCGCCGTTCCCGTCCTCCTCCACGTCGAAGTCACCGAGCCCTAGCTTCCCCATCGCTCGCACTACCCCGTCCACTTGCTCCCTTGCCCTCTCTCCGTTGTGCGCTGCTGCACGGCCGAGCTCCGGCGAGCTCGCGCCGCCGCCCCACTCGCCGCCATCGACGACATCACCCTTTTCCGTGATCCCCTTCACGCGCCGTTCCGCACCGCCTCTTGCCACCGGAACTCGCTTCCGACGAGCAATCCGGCCAAGCGCCGCCGTGCGCGCACCATCTCCGGCCACCCCTCGACCCGGCCCCGCCACTGCGCCTCGGTCCCACCGGTCAGCCGCATCGCCCATCCCTCTTCTCTTCCGAGCACCCGGTCCATATGGACCAAAGACAGATGAACACTCCAGTTCACCACGAACCCAGTCCACCAGTCCTTTTCTAATTAAGAAATAATTCCCGGGAAACCTAGAAAATCCCCAGGGCCCTGTCTTTTTGCAGATAAGCCCCTGACCTTCCCAATAATTATGTTATGGTCCTGTATTTTTACAGAAAAGTACCTATACTATTCTGTAATTACACATTGACCCCCACTTTTTACACCGAGGCCCCTGAACTTTTATAAAATTACAGATAGGTCCCTGTCATCTTTCTGTATTTACCAAATAGACCCCAGACCCTGACCCCACACGTCAGCCACACACACCCTCTGTAATTGTTAAGTGCACCCAGCCATCATACACAGAAATCAATTTCGAACACATTTCCAACATCAGAAAAATCCCAGAAAATTCCCAAAAATACCTTGTTCACTTCTAATCATTTTCCAACCCTTGTTTGATCCAGATTAATTAGGATTGTGGCTAAGCTTAATTGTTTAGCTTAACCTAATTAATTTCCTTTCTTTTACTTCAAAATCAATATCTTCATCATCTTAACTCTAATTTTGGCGAAACTTGCGCCAAAATTCATCTAAAAATCTATCCTATCCAGCGCCACCAAAATCAACTCCCCTCTGGTTTTATTGGAATTTTATTTGAATTTATTGCTCTGTTAATTTGTTTGTGAGCGGTAGATTTATTCTTTTCTTAATCGTTAGATAATCAAGAAGAGGAAGCAGAGGATCCTGATTACGAGGATTTAGAGGAAGAAGAGCTTGGTGAAGGCAAGTCTAACTTCTTTGATCATATTGATCCTATGTTTGCAAATATCCTAAATAGAGCTGTTTATAAATAAATGTGCATGGTATTTAAATGAATTTAAATGCTAGAATGGTCCTATGCAATATTTGATTGCCTGCCTTGACTTGATTATATCCTGAATCCTTGTTAACCATAGGAACCAACATCATTAAATTTATTTAATGAACTGTTGGAATGCTTGCCGCTTAGGACTTTCACCATGTGTTTAATTAATCTTGCTCACATGATTTTTGTGTAAAATGCGTGTGTCTTGGTGGTGTGTGTAAATGTGAAAAATGGGTGGTCTAATGATAAGTGCAACCCTAGTGGGGAAAGTTTTGACGGGATCAGGCGAGGTAGTCCTCAGTGGGGAGGCTATCTCTGAGACGCCCTTCCACTTGTGGATTAGCTATTGATGATGCCTGGTTCGGTCGTATAAGGACCGGTTCTTGTGCCGCCTTTGCCTAGCACCTCCCGCGCAGCCACAAGCCGTGAATGGGCGCGGAATTGGAACCACACCCTACTAGTACTCACCCGGTACCCCCGGAGGCAGGAGATTGCAACGGAGTCCCAGGAGAAGACTCGTTCGTTGGTGGGTGTTCGAGATCCGGCATTTATGACTGGCCATATTTTTATGATTGTGAAGCCCCTGGTGATGTCCGTGGGGGATGCCGTGGTGGTACAAAGTAGGTATGGAACCTTTAGTGGGACAGTCCAAACTACGACGATAGGGAGGACTGGACCACCTTGTGGGGAAATTTGTGCACCTTTGGCCATGGTTAAGAAACTTTTCGGAAAGCCGTGTTCCACGGCATTTGACAACGCGAAAGCATTGGCCACACTATGATTAGACTTTTTGGTGTGAGTTATCCTTGGCATGTTTTCAGAATACACCGGTTTGGAGCCGTGTGCTGGTTGTTGGCTAGTGATAAAACTTAAGGCACTGGCGGGATGGACAGTAACTCCCCCAGGGCCGCCCAACCCTGCTAATCTCTACAGATACTTGATTAGATTACGAACTGCTTTGTTTTCAAAACAACCTTGCATAAACTTGGCTTTCTTGCCTCGTTGATAGAAACCACAAGCCTATCCTTTGATGAACTCCCTTGCATAACCTACCCCCTCGTGTTAGGCTTGCTGAGTATCTTAAGTACTCACTCTTGCTTCAATCATTCAGAAGATGAGCTGGAGTTAGAAGCTGATGGGGTGAAGATTAGGGTTCAGCCTGCACGCAAGTCTGCCTGTTGGAGTGGTGCCGTTCCGTCTTCCGCTGGAATAGTTGTTAGTGTGGCTGCTATGCCAGCCTGTCTGTGTGTTGCCGTTCTCGTAGTCAGGCCGCTGGCCTTTGGTGTAAGACCTTTTGTGTAATAAAAGGGCTTGTATGAGACTTGGTAATATTATGAAAAGGATATGAGACTGTGATGTCATTCTGTGTAAGCGTCATATCAGCGTCTGATCCAGGGACTGATACGGTAAGCGCTAGTGCTCCAGAAATGGGGTACGACAGATATAATATAGTTGAAACATGACTTGCAATGTATTATTTTCTTACTGTAATGCTTTAATAGTTAAACACTAACAATATTTATCTTAAATAAGTAAATAGGTAACGAACATGCGTATGCATATCTATCAAAAAAGAAAAATAATAAAAAAGTGTAAAGAACACTTTTAACGTTACAATATTATGGAACTTTAAGACACACATAAATTTCATATCTTTTATTAATGAACATATTGTTATTTCTTAAAAGTATATTGCATATCTTTTTTTTTGTGCTGTGTCTTTCTTAACTGAAACCATGATATGTGTCTGACTTTTGAAAAAACAAAAATTAAAACAGAAGCATGTCCAAGATGAAAGAATGCAGATGGAAGAACAATAGATCACAATGAGCAGAGGGAGCATGACGAAACAAATTATGAAAAACAGTAAGACTTCTGGAGTATTAAAATTGCATAAAAAACCATCAATTCTTTTTAATTTGCTTGGTTTAATAAAGGATATAGATATATTATGATTGAGTTCATATCATATCTATTATTTTATATTGTTCCTATGATTCATTTTTATTCTAGCCCTGACAACGTACATACATGTTCACTATTTTGACCATGAATCATTGTCGGCGTTGCCACAATCAAGATCTTTACATACTACTTATAAAAATTAATTATTTCAATATGACATTCAGGTAAATGATGAGTCATCACTCATTAAAATCACGAACTCGGTGAGAAATTGCTGCAATCAATTTTAAAAATGTATCACTATAAAAAATAATAAACTATGTTTAAACTCCTGCAAAAATATGAAATATGTAAATACTATCTCTATTTCAAAATGTAAGCATTTGTTGACTTCTAGATCTCACGTTTGACCTTTTGTTGGCGGTTCTTATGCGATAAAATTAAATTCATTAATTCCGCAAGCGCACGGACACCATTGTAGCATTTCACCTTGGAGTATTCCAGGGTTATCGTATTTATATTTCCGCAGGGAAGTAGAGCAAAAGGGAGCTGAATAGTAGCAATGCATTGAATAATTTGGAGAAAGAATAATGTATCAAACTATACTTGAGACGGGGTAAGATAGGCATGATAGATATGGGTGGCACACACATCCTCAAATCCAAAGTGATAAAAGAAAACTGTAGTATACATTTGGGAGAGCAACGAGATAGAGTTAAGGCAACCTGTATGTTTATCTATTATTCACTCTTTCTAGCAGTCAAGTCTATAAAGATTATCTACTCTTAGCTAAGCTCATACACATACAAGTCATGTCGTTTCGGGGCACAGAAGTGCCAGGGCAACCGATGCTGCTAGTTCACCCTGGGGATCCATCCGCTATAATTAAGACCCTGCTGAGTCCAACCCGGACGTGGTGGATTACAGAGACCGGTGCAGCTGTCACATACACTCGCGGCTACCATCCTCCGCGGGTTGGGTGCCAAACGTGCATAGGCCAAACTCTAAGCGCCATGCTTACAACCCGCCTAGAGGAACTACTCTTGATCAACGGAGCAGTCCTATCTAAGAATAAACAAGCACAGATTTCACCCGACGTCATCACGAAGGCACTCTCTCGTACCTGCCTACTCCAACAATCACGAATCCCACAACATTACTTCTACGAGCATTTACTTAACCGAATAAATAAACTAAATAGAAAAAAACTATTAAAAGAAATAAATAAAGATAAATCTAAATATAATTATATTGAATAAAATAATATCTCAAGAGTAAGGATACAAAGAACTATACCAAGACTCCGAGAAGACTCCGGAAGCCCGAGAGAGCTCTCACTCTACTCTACTCTACTCTACTCTAACTCCCAAAGCTACTACTAAACAAGAAAATGAAAACACTTGGATGTGTGAGGTGCGAGTTGCTTCTGAGGCCGGGGGGTCCTATTTATAGCTTCTTCATGGCGGTGGGAGCCCGCTGGCCGAAGCTGGAGAGGCGGTGGCGCCAAAGTAGGCCGGCCGGCCTAGGGGTGTGGCCGGCCGGTCGTCCCCTGTGTCGGTTCGCCACCGACTTAAGCCTCGACGCTCCAGATCACTCCCTGAAGGCGGTCTGAAGGTCGGCTTCTTCGTGGGGTCGACAGATTTGCAGTGGGGGCCAAGTTAAGGTCCAAATGGCCCACCTTCTAGAATGGCGGTGCAAATCTGTTGGGCTGGTCTTGAATTATGCGTTGTGGATCAGTTTCCAGCCCACTGGAGGAAGCCCGGGGCCTGCGGCCACCAGGTGGGGCTGGCCGGCCTAGTGTGGGGCCGGCCGGCCAGGGAAATTCCCTGGCTGGGCCTACTTTCCTCCATTATTCACTCCTGCATCTAAATATTCACCAAAACTTGTGGAGTAGCATTATTCCTATCTACTATGCACAAAATCTTGGTGTTATGTTTTTATTTACCGGTAGGGTGGCGGTCAAAACACGGTTTAACGACCGCCAACACCTTTCGTGTTATTCAAAAAAATTATGAAAATATCATATTTTTTACTATTTGTTTTATTATATATATATTAAGCATGACTTATTTTTTTACAAATGCTTACATTTTGGAACGGGGGGAGTAGATTGACAAATCTAGCCGCGCAAATGCGCGAACAGCCGTACTAGTTTACAATATTATAACAATGTGACCACGCTAGTAAATCCACATAGCAAGGTGTTAGGCTAGTCCGAATTGGGATTTTATTTTCTTGTTTCCAAGAGTGCCACATAAGTAACAAGGCAATTACTTAATGATTGAAATAGCTCACACAATGCATAATTTTAAAATTTTCACTGTTTTCAAGAAACACATGCAAGAGACAAACTGTGTTGGAAACAGTGTAGACATGGTTTCATCTAGATGAAACCCCTTCCCTCTCTCTCTTCATAATTTTGTTGCCATGTCATCAAAAATGCTTATGTGGCAGCTCATTTATTGAGAATGAAACTCCCATTGGGAGTAGCCTTAGGTAGTTCGATTGTTGGGAATGAACCACAATTTGTCATGATACATAGCTTTCTGTCGATCATATGCTGATCCATTAATTGTTATTCATTTTGCCTTCCCCGTATGTGCTGGCACCGATAATGCTCCCAGCTACGACAACAGCGAAAGCTTCTCTTTTTTTTTTCTTTTTTTTTTTTTTTTTTTTCTTTTCTTTTTTTTGCGAGAACTACGACAACGGCGAAAACTGAAGCAGGAGCTGGAATATGCGTCTCTCCTTTATCAAGTCCCTGGCCATGATCTCTGATGTGTGCACTGTTACGCACTAAACGTAGGGTCCTGTTACGTGACAGTGAATATATTAACATAACATTTTTTAGCGAATTAGTATATTAAGATGATATGGGCCATTTTGCTTGGTTAATTGTCGTGTACGGTGGATGCAGGGACAGATCGAGGAGACAGCTATGACGATGACAAGGTATGCTTCGTTGGATTATTCCTTCCATTTTGTTAATGCTGATATATATATATTGGTCAAAGAAAATTAACCGGCAGTCAAGGTCGAGCTATAGATCTGTATGTAATAAAACGTATAGGTGCTTTTTTTTTTTGCGGGGAAAAGGGTATAGGTGCATGAAAGCATAAGACCGGAATTAACATAAAGATGGATCACGAACTTGAGGCAGTCCCGAATAATCTAAACAACAACAAAAACCCTTTTGAGGCAGTCCTGAATTAACAGCTCTTTTAGGTCACTTTCTGTTTCATCTTCGAAGGTTTTGCAGGAAACAATTCTCGCGCCTATAAAATTTACTTACATTATTCAAGGCATAATTGAACCCTTGTCTTGGACCAGAGAAATTGCACAAATATCCCTCTCAACTTGTGGCCATGACAACTAGAATAAACTGCAGAACGTGTCACTGATTCGAGACACTGAATGAGTATTCAAGAGCCGGTACGCAAATGGAACGACCGATATTCCCCTCAATCAATGATACTAATATCCTTGAGTGATAGCATGTCACACTGATTCTGGTATTCTCTCCCTGATCTGAATCGGCGGCGCGCATGGAGCCCGATTGCCATATTGTCGTAAGCCTTATTACCAGCGAACTACTAATATATTGAGTTTAACAAGATGTCAGATTAATACTCCCACGAGGGTATGATGAAGTGTAGTAATGCATTGCATATATGTAGAACTACTTTTTCGCAAAAAAAATGTATATGTAGAACTACTAATATATTGAGTTTTACAAGATGTCAGATTAATACTCCCACGAGGGTATGACGAAGGGTAGTAATGAATTGCATATATGTAGCTCCCACGCGACCTCCTAGGCTCCTACCATGTTCTTACTTTAATTGGTGTACTATCCATTTTCCAATACGAAGGGCGACATTTGCTTGTTTCTTGCCAAGATCGAGCATCTCGCCTCGTCGATATCTTCCAGAGCAGCGCCGCTGGCGTCGAGTTCTCTTTGTTGAATACCCTATTTCTTTCTTTCACACCATAGCTTCCAGAGAGTCGAAACCTTTGCACGCCGCCTTTACCACCTTCTTCCGCGAGCTAAGCCACCAAGCCCGTGCTGTTTTCTCCTCTCGAATAGTTCTACGTTGGAAAATCAAGCATATTTGTATTCAAAGAAGAAAATAAGTGGGAGATTTTTCATACAACATTAGCTGTTAGACTTGCTCGCAAATAATGCGGTTATTTTTTTTCGATTACACAGCACTCACAACGCACGCACACTAACTCTACCCATATGAGCATCTTTGAAGACTGAGCCGACAAATCCTCGAGATTGACGGAGTCACCATTGGCGCCTTGCTGTCGACGGACAGGTCGCCTCCCGCTGAACGCACAACACCGTTAAATCCTAGAAAATTTGAAGGTTGGCCTAATTGTGTCGTGCCATGTAAGCCCAGCCTACCTTGTGGATTAGCAGGCCAGATATTACAGGCCCAGTTAACGTTTCCTAACTTTAACCCCGGATTTTATGTTGACAGGCCCAGTACTTTGCCAGGCTCAAATAATACACGGAGCATACGGCCCTGACGGACTCTTTCTTCATCCTGCAATAGCGTCAACACAGCCGAATTTTGCTAACTTCTAAAAAAAAAGCCGAATTTTGCTATAAAAAAAATCAACACAGTCGAATATGCGCCTCTTGCTCACCGAATATACGTCTCAAAAAAAAACAGCCAAATATATACAACCAACCGTTGTATCCCCACATGTTGAGATCTCCAGACGCTAACACCATAATAATCTGATCACTCAGCATCTCCCACGACTAGTAACAAATCAAGAAGAAGAGATCCAGCAATGGCAGCAACTGCTACCGCTCGTGCGAGCCTACCGCGTGTCCGCGACCGATCGTGCGAGCCTACGTACCAGCCTGCCAGCCGTGAAATCTGATTGAATAGCCACCGCAAAAAAAAAAAAAAAGATCTGATTGAATAGCATGGATGATGGTGTGTCGTGCTCCTTCGACGCCAGCATCAACGCGTCCACCGGTTGATGGAGGAAAAAATCGAAACGATTTCAGGGAAAGCTTATTATTGATTGATGACAGCTCGCACGTCGCGGCCAAGTTGATTGATTGATGATCGATCTCGCCGCCAGCCTTGTTGATTGTGATGGAAGTTGCGTGCAAGTGGTACTACTAGCACCACTACCATTTGTTTAGGGCGGAGCCCGCATGTTACGGATCGGAGCACGAATCTCGGCGCACGCACCGTCGGAGCCGCACATGCTTGGGGCGTTACAAGGAGCTGCGGCTCAGACCGCATTGCAAGTTGCCTCGCTTGTCACTTCTCCCGAAAAGAGAGAGAAAAAAGAGAGAGGAGGAGTCACTCTACCGCTGATCAGTGATTCCAAAGCTTACCATTAACTAGTATAATTGTACTCGTGTATTTGTTAACCGGCATAAATTACCAGCACACAGTAGCGCGAATAGTTTTGGACAATCGCGGTGTTCGGCAGCCGGAATTTCCTCCGGCTGATGCTGCTTGGGCTGCTACAGTTAACTGGATTGCTACAGTGCGCGAATCTTCCGCTACAGTGTTCCCTCTCACAAAAAACTGCAATTGCAACTGCATCCTCCAACCGAACACGCCCAATAATTGTCTGTGCCAAAAGAAAGGTGTAGGTGCTGCGTCAGTTTGTGATTTATATCGATGCGCTAACAAAACGATCCATCTCTGATCGGGATCGGGCCTGCACTGACAAGTTTCAGCGGGTCTTTCTATTTAGTTTATTGCATAACAGTAATAAGAAACTAAAACTAACGCAACGCGTGGTACGGCCGTACCGCGTCCTCAGGCTCAGATCCCTCAGTTACCATGCAAGATAGTACTAGTACTACTCACTTGTTTTTCTTTATTTGTTTAAATAATAAAAACTTGTAATAACGATAAAAAAATAAAAATGGCAAGAAAATAATAAGATTTTTTTTTGCGAAGGAAGAAAATAATAAGATTGAGGGAGTAAATCCCTTGCCAGAGTTCCCTCGACATTGAGACTCATGTCACGACTTCATAACAATTAAGATTTGTTGGTTCAATCTCTCCCATAATGATAGTAGGTGGATACGTACAAAAGGTGAGTATGTTAAAGAAAATTGTACGACCTCTTTTGCTTAAGCAGCAGCCAGATTATAACAAACAAAAATTGAAGTCAAAATTATATCACTCTGTCCCAAAATAGATGTCGCTGTTGATTTTTTGACTGCTCGTCTTATTCAAATTTTTTACGCAAATTTTATTTATTTTTTTATAATTTGTTTTATCATTAAATATATTTTAATCATGACATATTTGTTTTTATATTTAAATAATTTTTTTAATAAGACGAAGAGTCAAACATGATGTCCAATGACAACTATTTTAGGACGGAGGGAGTATGAAGCTTTTGTTTAAAAGCAGCAGCCGGATTATATAACAAACAAAAATGGAAGCCAGTCCAGCGACGATGCCTCGACTCGACGCCCTTGTCGAGATCTCGGACCCGTGATCCCAGCCGCTGGGGCCGGGGGTTAAAATACTCCGGCGCAGCCCACTTGCCAGTCCGCACGCAGCAGGCGGCGCAGCCACCATTCTATTCGTTCCTACGAGGGGTGGGTGGGCCGGCCCTCTGACCAGATTCCCGATCGCCGACGTGCGGCCTACCACGGCGGCGCGCGCGCGCGCGGTAGGAGCAGCCCTCGCGTGTCAGCTGGCGCCACCGCTAGCTGTAAACTAGTTCACGTCACTTGTTATTTGTTCTTTTGCTTTCCTTGTTGACTCGTGATCCGCATGCATCTCCCTTCGCTGGCGTTGCACTGACGGTTCGTGCTTTAATTTGCTTAGGATGCATGCCGCACTAATAACACATTCAATTTTTTGGAGACTATAGATATTGTTTGAGTTGGGTGATTAGCTATCTCCGCTTATATAGAAAGCTATAGATACATGAAAACAATTTATATTAGCCTCAAGATCGATCGCTTAGTTTTATCGGTTTCAAAAAGTTACAGATAGTTGAAAAATAATTTAGGTGGTCTGGAGATGTGTCAACGCTTGGTAGGGTCAACATGTACGATGACGGGGCAACTAAGCAAATATGAATTATAAGCATGTTATTATTTTAACTTTAATCGGCCATCCACCCTGTCTCCACCAATGCTTTACAATATTCTCGTAGAAAATTTAAGAAATTCATTTGACCAGATATTTTCAAATGGTTCTATATAGTGCATAAAGGCACTAGTTTTCTTTCTTTCTAATTTACGATAGATTATAAGAAAAAAATAAGGAGATTGTCTACCATGTGCTCGTGCGTTATATATCCCGATACAGGTTATTACAATAGGATAAATATATATTTTGACCGCAAAGAAAGAAGATACACACACATTTTCATCAAATTAGAGAGAGGTGAAGCCACCGGAAATAGAGTTGCAGAAAGAATTGTTCCAAGATTTTTGTTGCCAAAAAGGACACGGAATCCAGTGAATCCTGGGATCTCCGCACTTTTTGATCCCAACGGTACTGTCTCAACCCCGTCCCCCTGGCCCTCTTTCCGTCGCTATAAATAAACGGCGAGCGTCGTCCGGGCCAAACCCCGCCCCTACGCCGCAGGAGATCCTCGCGCTCCTCTCCTATCCTCTTCGTCTCCTTCCTCCGTCGCCGACACGCCACAGAGGTAAACCCCCCCGAATCCCCTCGCTGAGATCTCGCTCCTCTCCGCTCCGTTTCTTAGGTAATCCCGGTCCTTGCGCGTTGTTCGCCGGTCGGTCGTTCCGGGCCCCTGTTGGGTGGGATTTGGCGCTATGGGCCGGCCGGAAGAGCGCCGCGGCGGTAGGACAGAGTTTAATGTCGCTTGGCGCTTGCATGCGTGATTAGGATGCGATAATTTTGCTATTGTGATTGTGGTTCATCGAGTCCCTGCATGTGGTTGTACCTTGCAGGGACGCTGCTTCCCGGGTTCGATCGGGAAAACTCCTGTCTTTTTAGGATTCTGTAGCAGTGTCTCCTCTGTTCCACGGGTTACCGGGCGTCCGGTTGCTTTTGCAATCTGGTCCTGATCGATGTGCGAACGTTTCGCTGTGTGAATCTGGAAGCTGCGGCTTTCCAGCTGATTCGTTGTTCGGATCAGGGAGGCACGTTGACTTTCGGGCGCCGCTGGTTTCGAGATCCACTTCTCGTGTTTCGCTGTAGTTTCCACATGTTGGTTGTCTTGTCTGAACATTGTCGGTGTTCAGGAACGATTGATGTGCAATGCTTGAACGGCTCCCTCTGGTATGCTAGAGTTTTCTATAGATGATTTAAGCAGTTTGACTTGACGAAGGTTGAGATTTGAGAAAGTTGGTATGAAATGGTAAGAGTTGCGTACTCTGTTTGAGCATAGGTAAAAAAAAGGTTTATAGTTTCACCACCTAAATGCGCTATTTTTAATGCGCTCGTAGGTCCTTGCCTGTTTTGATTTGTTAGTATGCATCGTGCTCTGTTTCCTTCTACTTTTTTTAATCATGCCATGCTTGTACTAATCTATTCTAAACTGGATCTGCAACGGTACTTAAGGAGCTTAAGTCTTGAGGGCATTCAGATTCCCTGCCGCTTACCGGATAAATTTTTTATTTGCCACTAGTATGCACCACTAAATGCAACGATTCTCCCGAGCAGTGATTGTCTTGTTATTTGGGGATTATCGTGTTTTCTATGAAATATATGTGACACGTTGGCGATTCATTAATGAACTGTACTTTAGGAACTGACGTGTACAATTCAGCTTCTTGTCGTATATACCATCTCGCTTCCCATATCTGCTCTCTTTTATAATGCAACTTTTTTAATCATGAGGACCATGCAAATTTGTTGCAGTCTTAACTCTAACCGTCAATATTCGAAGAGAAGTTTGTTAATTCTTATGCATGAATTTGATTGTCTTATGTGCTGATTGTTGCTTAAACTTCCCTAAAATGACAGAATGGGTAGCAGCGAGAAGACCGTTTCTGCTTATGGCGAGTACACATATGCTGAGCTGGAGAGGGAGCTCTACTGGCCGACTGAGAAGCTGAGAATATCAATTACGGGGGCTGGTGGTTTCATTGGATCCCACATTGCTCGCCGTCTGAAAAGTGAGGGGCATTACATCATCGCCTCCGACTGGAAGAAGAATGAGCACATGACTGAGGACATGTTCTGCCATGAGTTCCATTTGGTTGACCTGAGGGTGATGGACAACTGTCTTAAGGTCACCAATGGAGTCGACCATGTCTTCAATCTTGCTGCTGATATGGGTGGCATGGGGTTCATTCAGTCAAACCACTCTGTGATCATGTACAACAACACCATGATCAGTTTCAACATGCTTGAGGCTGCACGTATCAACGGTGTGAAGAGGTATGCTACTTCATTTTCTTATCTGTCTCAGTCCAATATGATGTTGCTTTCCTCCTGAATAAATATTAATCTGTACATCTATAGATCCAACCTAGTTGAGGGAGTTTATTTATACTTTGTAATAAACCTGAACCTGGGTGCTCCACATAAACACATTTTTAAGCATATTGATCTAGCCTTCGTAAAGCTCTGAGTACAGTTTGAGCTGGTCCACTTTCCATTAGTAGTCAATCCTGATTTGTACACAGTCAAGTTGATACTGATCGTAAGGAATTTAGAGCACTTATGGTAGCTTGCTAACTATTCCTTTTTACAAAGTAGGTGTTTTACATTTAAGTACTATGTCTCAAACAACACTTGTTCATATTACTCATATTTTGTTTCTTTGTGATCCAGGTTCTTCTATGCCTCGAGTGCATGCATTTACCCTGAATTCAAACAGCTTGAAACAAATGTGAGCTTGAAGGAATCTGATGCCTGGCCTGCTGAGGTGTGTTCATTTGAAATGCAATGACATTTTAGCTAGACAGGTATTGTAAAAGAATCACACTAATTTGCTTTGATCGCTTACCTTTCAGCCACAAGATGCTTATGGCTTGGAGAAGCTTGCAACTGAGGAGCTGTGCAAGCACTACACCAAGGACTTCGGCATCGAGTGCCGCATTGGCCGTTTCCACAACATCTATGGCCCCTTCGGAACATGGAAAGGTAGAGCTACCTATTCTGTTGTAAAATGGCCATACATTTTCTTGACTCCTGAGGCAATAATAAATTTTGTAATGTTTCTTTCTAACAGGTGGCCGTGAGAAGGCACCGGCTGCCTTCTGCAGAAAAGCTCAGACTTCCACTGATAGGTTTGAGATGTGGGGTGATGGTCTGCAGACCCGATCTTTCACTTTTATTGATGAGTGTGTTGAGGGAGTTCTAAGGTAGATATCCACTTCTCATACCATTAAGTGCCATACTAAACCATTGCCTTTGCATGTGTAGAAATGGGATATTAACATGATATAATACAAATTCTCTCCAGATTGACAAAGTCAGACTTCCGCGAGCCAGTGAACATTGGAAGCGATGAAATGGTTAGCATGAATGAGATGGCTGAAATCGTTCTCAGCTTTGAGGATAGGAAGCTGCCCATCCACCACATCCCTGGACCAGAGGGGGTTCGTGGGCGCAACTCTGACAACACCCTTATCAAGGAGAAGCTTGGCTGGGCCCCGACAATGAAGCTCAAGGTATGTCACAATCATTATATCTTTTCGTTTATATTGCAATAATGGTGAAATGTACATATCGTTTTGCTGAGTCTGGGGCTCTGAGCACACAAACCCACATCCGCATGGTTACAACAAGTAGACTAATTTTTAAACCATGTGCAGGATGGGCTGAGGTTCACCTACTTCTGGATCAAGGAGCAGATTGAGAAGGAGAAGACCCAGGGAGTGGACATCGCCTCCTACGGCTCCTCCAAGGTGGTGGGCACCCAAGCGCCGGTGCAGCTGGGATCCCTGCGTGCCGCCGACGGCAAGGAGGGCCTCTAAATCGACAGATGCCGGATTTGTCCAGCACTGCCATGGGATTGCTGGAGAGTTTGGATGGTAGAATATAGGGAGAGCTATCTGTTCGACCCCTTTGGGGTTCAGCATATGATCAAGTTTTATCCACCACCCCATTAATTTTGTTTGTGTTGTTATCTTGCTGCTATGTATGCCCGGTACAATTGCATGTGCTCCTTTAATCGCAATGGTCAATAAAACTCGCCGCTCTAGTCTGGTACTACCAAATTGCTGTTTTCTCTGCAAGTATGAGGTCTGGTGTCTCCTGAATACTAGCATGTACATCAGCATCATTGCTGTGCAAATTTTCAAAAGTTTCATCTGAAATTCCAAACTGCAAACACCAAACAAAATTGTCGATCGAATCTCGCAAGTGGCAACACCCAACCGTCATTGTTGCTGGCGCTGTGCGACGCTGACACTGGGACCACGGGACATATACTGGTAATATTCTCTGCGCCTTTTGCTTTTTTGGATCTGAAAATATAGTCAGTTGAATGCGTGGCAGACTGCCAGGACCATGTTAGGTTTGTCAGACGTGTTAGGGTATCGTCCGAATGAAACGTGCGCTGGCGCGAGCTCCGGGTGTCGCCATCGCTCGCCGAAGGCCACCGGTTGCGGATATACACACGGTAGCTCCTGAAATAGCTTGTACTACCCGTAGTCAGCAAGGATGGCAACGGGATAAGATGCATGAACTCGAAAAGAAGATTTCTTAATTTCGTTTTGCTGCGTGAAAATTGAGTAGGGAGGGTATCCACGAACCAGCTGAAAAGAAGCTTTGCTCCTTGCGTGAAAATTTCTGTTGCAATCTGTTCTTTGAAATATGTTACTAGGCTGAGTTGCACTGCACGAGCTCTTGTCATTGTGTTTGATGAGCCAAATAAATGCGCGACTCTCCAGAAGAAAAAGAAAAGAAAGAGGTTGGTGTATTTGGAAGGGCCCAAACTGAAAAGAAGACGGTGAGCCCGAAACCTTGGCTCAGACATCGAAACCTTGGCTCAGCCAGACAACGGCCCATGCTCAGCCAGGCAGTGGCACCCAGACGGTCAATTAGTCCAGTAGGTAGGCATGTCTGGTTCCTAATACCACCATATGGCATTTGTAACTCTTTTTCTCTAGTTGAGTAATAAAGGTTGCTGGTTCTCAAAAAAAAAAAAAAACCCAGACGGTCAATTCCAAAACATATTCAACACCGTGGCTTCTTCCTTTTCTCTTGTTCCACAGTTTTTCTCGCCTCTAGTTCTTTATCATGAAATGCGGATCGGAGCAGTTTCAGCCTAATGCACATATAAAACCATGACGTCTGAGCAAGTTCGGTCTAATGTACATGCAACAAAATAAAATAGGAGCCGTTTCAATCTAATGTAGGTAATAAAATAACTTCGGACCAATTTCACAAAAAAAAAATAAATGTTTTCTAGCCTTTTATAAAATACTAACAATTTACCCGTGCATTGCAACGGGCATCTAAAATGACAAGTTTATTTTATGGAGTGTGTGTCTTACTCCTCGTGATGCGCTTTAAAACTGTAGAATAGTGATAAAATACTATGTAGATTTTCCCAATAAAGTATAGAATTCATGTCAACCTAAATGACAATAATCTGATGGTATTATGTCAACAAAGAATGATCATTAAGGTAATAGACTTCATGTTTCAGGTGGGAGAATGGATAAACTGTTAATCGGTATTAATTGCTCTCTATGACTATGGGATGCCCTGTTTTTGAAAAAAAAAAAAGAGAAAGAACTCAAAATTCACATAACTGAAACAAAATTGTTAATTATAACTTAAATAAATGTTATTTCTCATAATATTTCGGAATGTATCAAATATTAAAGTTAAACGAGCAAAGGTACTGCAAAGCAATAAACACATTTTGGAGGGACAAGCACCTACAGAACCCGTAATCACTGATGACATGATAATTGAAGCTTTTTTGATAAATCAAAGTATCAAACAAGTTTAAAATGAACTGCAGGCTTAGGCGATTAGCGTATTAGGCATAGCGCTGGCAATATATTTTTTTGTAAAAAAAGACATGCAGCATGCCTGCTTGCTTTGCTTAGGGAAGAAGACTGTCCGTTACTCCCTCGCAAAAAAAAAAAAAAAGAAGACTGTCCGTTACCAACTCTGGGCCTGGGCAGTACTGCAGTAGGCACAAGTTAACAACTCTATGGGCCACAACAAATCCAGCCAAGGCCCATGCCAAATCAGAACAAATCCATCTGTTCTGGTTCGTGTGAAAGGGGTCTTAACCTAGTGATTAAGGCATTTGAGTAACACCTTTCAGGTCCTGGGTTCGACTCCCCGTGGGAGCGAATTTTCAAGGATTTAACGGCATTTGTGCTTTCAGTGGTAGGCGACGCTCCCGTCGACAGCGAGGCGCCAGTGGTGACTTCGTATCTCTAGATTTGCCGGCTCAGTCTTCGAAGATGCTCATAGGGGTAAGGTTTGCGTACGTGTGTTCATAGGGGTGAGTGTGCGTGCGTTGTGAGTGTCTGAGTTGTACTGTGTAATCTAAAAAAAAAAATCTGTTCTGGTTCGTGAAACATCAGTGAAAGCATCCACTGTCAAGTGAAAGCACAAAATACCAGACAAGTAATTGGGCTCAAATTTTCTCCAGTTCGTGCCCAACAATGGCGGCATGGGCGGCAGTATACCAGACAAGTAATTGGGCTCAAATTTTCTCGTATGGGCTCAAATCCGCATACAGCGCACCCCGAGCCACGGAAGATCCAATGGGCTCAGACAAGTAATTGGGCTAACTAAGCACTCGTTGGGCCATTCCACAGCTCAAGTACATAGTGCTCGCGGCACGTCATTTTTTCCAGTTCGCGAAAGCTCAGTGACAAGTGACAACATCCACTGTCAACGCACAACTGTCCTAAAGTGAAAGCACAAAAGACCATAAAAAAATTCAAATCAACTGGACGCTGCTAATCTCTCTATACATTTTATTCCTCGCTAATCCGATGGGCGAAACGAACCAAGTTTTCAGTAGCAAAATCGTAGTCGTAGGTCCCTGGAGTATCATTTCCGGCACAAGAATCAATCACCGCTGTCGCGTAACTCGCGTTACCGTTTCCCCCTTGCTCCCCTATTCTTGTCGCCTTTAGTCCTTAGTGCGAGACATCGACCGAAATCAAAAGGCAAGGGAAGTTCACTGACAAAGATTCAATTTTTCCAACGTACTGATCTGTGGAAAAGAGAGTAGCCTTCCCTTGGAATTGTGCCCAATAAATTAAAACAGTTGAACAAATTCATTTGCTAATTACCACATTATTTTTACTAGGAATGTTGTCTAACGAATTAGAAATGATAATTATATCGACAAAGACTAACATATACATTCTCATTCGTCTCTGTTCTTCTGAATATGAAAAGAGAGGACTCACTTTGCTGCGAAACAGTGTACTCATCAATCTGTAAACTGTAACCAGGATCTCTAGTTCCAAACCTAGCCTAGAAACATCCCATGGGCTCACAACCTACCCCACTGGTTGGGTCATTTCACAGACCACCACGTACTGTAGCAATTCCGGCACATCATCTGTTCTGGTTCGTGAAACATCAGTGAAAGCATCCACTGTCAAGTGAAAGCACAAAATACCATCAAACAATGTCTTTTCACCCTGTCACTGCTACCACTTTACGACTTCATTCTCATCTAATGCGTGTAATTGGGGACAGATTCGTTCATCACTGAAAACCGTAGCCGTAGGCCCGTGGACTGTCAATTCCGGCACAAGAATCCATCGTCGCTGTCGTTGCTTCTTGCTTCTCCCTTTTCTCTTGTTCCCCTACTCCTCTCGCCTTTTTAGTCCTTAGCACGAGACGTGGACCGAATATAATCGCGATGACAAATCCTCAAGGATCAAAAGGCAAAGGAAATTCGGTAAGAAAGATCCAAAATTTTCTGATGGACTGCGCAGTGGACAAGTGGAGTAGCCATCCTCGAAACCGAGCCCAATAAATCAAAAGAGTTGAGGAAAAAAGAAGAGAAAGGGACCTCAGCAACAACTTTTGGTGCAAGTGCAGCATCACCAGCAGGACCACCAGAGATTCCCCCTAGCAAAAACGGCACTTTCAGACTTTCAGCTTACCTAATCTTGGAGGAATTTGCGTTGAGATCTGCCAAGCCGAGCTTGATTTGCGATCCAGAAATTACAATATTCCTGTCCCAAATGATTGAACATTTCGACTTAGGACGCAAACGCCATGTCTAGATAATCAGGATACAGCCACAAGCTTGAGACGAGGAGAAAGTACTTGGTAGGTGCACATGGTTCATACACCTAATCAGCTTGGCTCGTACTTTAGCAATCATGTTGGCAGTCAGGAGAGAGGGAGATAAAATGTCAAGGGTCCCAAATAGTAGATATGAAAATGGGATTATAAAATGGAAAGTGTGCGATGGACATCCGCTAAAAGGTGTGTGATGCTAGTTGAACTACTATCAAATTATGGTATTGGGGCAGGCATGTTGCACAGTAGCGTGTGTGTCTAGAGAATTTGCTGTCATGTCTTGCGTTAGTTTGGACTTGACCCAAAGACATTTTCATGTGCCCCCCCTACCAAGTCCCTACCTTAGGTCACTGGATAGTGCAAGTTGGTCGATCCAAGGTCTTAACAAAAGGAACACAGATAAGGAGTAGACTAAACAATGCCTAGGGTACCACTACACTAATCAATCATGCATATCCCCACAGCTAGATTCGTAGGGGCAGCAAAGCCTGCCTTGTTTATATATATATGCTGATCATGGAGTAGATTAGTAGGTGAGAGCTCATCGACTAGATCAACTGCACAGCAGTAGTGGGTTAATATTGTTTCGTACACTAGGGATCGATCGCGTGCAATCTGTTTACTTGGTTCTAGGAAAATTCTCCAGGATTGTCCATGTGAGAGTGAGAATCGCTGGATCCAAGGGCGTAGTACGATGGATCATCTGATCCTATGTATGATTGTTGAGCGAGTTGGTAACTTGGGAATCGGGATACGGCGCGGACGCACAAACTCTCAAGTGAATGTTAATTGTGGCAGTTGAGAGACGCATGTGGAGTGGTCATCACTTAATTTGTTGATTTCACAATTTTTTCGACCAAAGTTCTCAGATGTTCATAAAGATAGAATGATTGTTCATTTATATGAATTAACTGTCCTTGTAAAGTGCATCGTTCAGAATTCAAATTACGATCTTTACCTAGCTAGACATGGAGAATCATATGAGATGCGTCATGTTTCCACACGTTGCCTTCGCTTTACCACAGCCGCGGCTGGGCATCCTCAAAGCCCATCATCATCATCCAGAGATGCCATACGACCGAACCCAGCCGATCGAAGCGAAAGTTTGTGCGACTGGCACGTGACCGATTGAGCCGGGCAATCTCTAGCCAGCCATTTCTCCTCCACCGGGGTAAGGGAAAAAAAAAATCCAAAACATGGCGCCAATATTCGCAATGATGATCTTCTCTACCCCCCACACGCCACGGAGCTCTTTCATGGCACTGTACCGCGCTGCCTGCCTGCACCGATTAAATTAAGGCCTTGCTCATGCACGGAGCCAGCAGCCGCGGCAGTAATTAGACACGCGGGTCAGCAGGGCAGCAGGAGCAAGAAGAAGCTGAGCACAGTAATTCCACTCCGTGCCGAGGTGAAAACACACACAGCTGGGCCGCGCCCACGCACGCGAGCGGTCGCCGGCGACGCGACACCACGGGCCCGCCGCGCCGCGCCGGAGGACCTGCGTACGTGGTGCCTCGCAGCGACCGATCAAACAAATGCCGCCATCTGTGGACTGTGAGGTCCAACTCCGTACCGTGTTAAGAGTAGTACCCAGATTGTGTATAGTACTTCTTCTAGACGATAAAGATAGATAGGAGTACTACTACTACGATAGTGAAAGCTGGTCTTGGTAAGCTACGGACGACGGACGCGAAATTAAGGAGCACGAGAGCTCTTTGTTCATCCTGAAATTTGTGCCTGTCATGTTGTGTTTGAAACCGCCCTTCGCAGTACAGCTAGTACAACAACTCGTTCAAGGCTACTTAGTTAGGATTACGCCAAATCACTAAACAAACGTGACTTGGGGGTGTTCGTTTCTTTAGGCCTAAAGGTCACATCAGAACTAATCTTGTTATTTAGACGTCTTAAATAAGTTTAATTACAAAACCTTTTTACAGATGTGCGCTAATTTGCGAGACGAATCTAATGAGCCTAATTAATCTATGTTTCGCTACAGTAATGCTATAGTAACCATCGTCTAATCACGGCTTAATTACTCTTATTAGATTCGTCTCGCAAATTAGTACAAGATTCTGCAGTTAGTTTTTTAATTAGACTTTATTTAATACCTCTAAATGACAAGATGTAGCAGGCCTAGAGAAACGAACACCTCCTAATAAGAAGCACAAAACACCATTTGGCTTTGGCTGCCCCTTGCAACTTGCACCGGCAAAGCTGAGCTTCAGAGAATCCATGATCCATGATGGATCCAGGTAGGGCCAGTTGCAGAACAGTTATAGATCTGCGGCCACCAATCCAGCCAGACCTACCTACCTGTGCAGCAGACGAGCGAGCTTTTGATCCAGATTTGCATCGGATTAGGCGCTCCTCCACTCTCTGAAGACGTTAGACGAACGAACAAAATTCATATAAAAACAGGATACGCCATCCGCAGATGAATGGAATGGGTTTGGATAAATGGAGAAAAATAGTTCCCACTTGCGGCGGTCGGTCTCGTCTCCCTGCAACCACCGGCACCTGGGTGCCTTCCGTAGTGCAACCACCTTGGATTTGTTATCTTTTTCAATTTTAGCAAGAGAGGTTGGCGAATATTATTCTTTGGTCAGAGCTTAAGCGAGAATTTATCTTTCTTCTTACTTCATATATACTAGTAGTATATGGGCTAGGTGGTTTAGTAAATGCGATTCTCATAGGTTAGTACTAGTACAATTCTTTGGAAAGCATCACATTAGCATTGGAAGCACAGCAGTTGAACGAGATTTGCAAAGAACTCGAGTTAATTATGGTGCAGTACATGTATCTAACAGAAAGACAATGAAATTAGCATTGTTACGAAGCAACAAATTATTTCTTCAAGAAATCAATTGTTAACTCACTGGAACAATTCTCAATGTTGCGTAGTTCGAAATTCAGATAATTCAATGGTTTTAACAGTTCCAGCAATTGAACATTGCAAGAATACATGCTTTTGAGGCCGTGGTCTGGCAAATTGCTACTATCATGCCATATTTCATGATTACTCAAACATTATAATACGTATAACAGAACGAAACCAAAAGTGGGTGTTAATCCGATATTTGCTTCTTTTTTTTTTTACCTTCTCTTCTCAAACTAAAACTACACTACTACATAGTTTCCCCTCCATTTCCGTGGATACAGATACAGTAAAACATACCTCTCTCACTTCGTAGTCCAAAATACCACCCCCAAAAAAGTGTTAAAACTAATCGAAGAAAAAACAAACTTTGCGGCAAGATCCTCCTCAAAGACCAAAATTCCAAGAAATGGCCTCTTTGTCACGCGGCGGTTCCCTCCCCATCGACCTCTCCGGCGACGGCGGCCTCGTCGGGCTTCGGCGCCACCGCCTCGCGGTCGTAGGGGGACAGCCACTTGGCGCGCATGTACTCGGGCTTGCGCCAGGGCGGGAGGTGGAGGCCGCGCTTCTTGAGGCTGGTGCGCGCGGCGTCGGCGGCGGCGGCCACGAGGAGGCGGAGGCGGTCCTCCTTGCCGACGAACACCGCCGGCAGCCGCTGCAGCAGGGCGCGGTACGCCTTGGTGGGCCGCGCCACCTCGAACGCCGACCGGAAGTCCACGTCCACCAGCACGCGCTCCCGCGCGCCGCGGTCGGAGGCGGCCGGGAGGAGCACGTCCAGGTACGCGTGCTCGCCGGCCGGGTGGGAGGGGGACTTGTCCCAGCGGGAGACGCAGAGGGCGGCGTCGTGCCCCGCGGCGCGGAGCGAGGCGGCCACCAGCCGGAGCAGGTCGCGCCGGCGCGCCCCCGCCGCGCGGTGGCGCTCCAGGTGCGCGCACACGTCGGCGAGGAGGTTCCGTTCCCGGAGCGTCGCGCAGTGGACAAGGCCCTGCGACACGGCCGCGCGAGGCGAGACGGTAAAGGTCAGTTCTTGGAATTCCTCGCCGTCGTCGACTGAGAGTGACGGACGGAGTCATAGAATGAAGCAAGTCATCACTCTACCTTGATCGTCTCGGCGGCGTCGGAGGATGCGGCCGATTCCTCGTCCTCCTCGTCGTCGGAGTTGTCCGCGCCGTGGAAGCAGTTGCAGTACCGCCCGCCGTGGCCCGGCTTCTCGGGGGCCACGCCGCCGCCATCCTCCAAGAAGCTGCGCACCAAGCCGTCCAGGCACACGGAGCTCGGCTCCGCCTCGTCCTTCTCCCCCGCCGCGGACGACGGCAGTCGCTCCGCCGGCGAGATCCGCAGGAGCTGCCGATCGAACAGGCGCTTCAGCATCGACCGCGCCGGCGGCGTCGCTGTGGACGGATCGGTCGGGGCGGCCCTCATATCGAAGCAAAGAACGGAACTGCGTAGGGTGGATCACCGGGGCACGCGATCTTGGGCGGCGGCGGCCGCCGGGGACATGGCCTTGGATGATTCGATCGGAGCGGTTAGGGTTTTTTGTTCTTTTTCGGGTCGATTTTTTGGGAGCGAATTTCCGGGGGAGAGAGGACGAGAGGGGAGGGGACCGGTTTTAAAGCAGTTGAGCTAGCCGACGTGGACGGAGGGATGGCGTGGCGTCCGACATGGCCGTTCTTATCCGCATGCTGTCCGACGTGGTACCTGAATGCCGGGCCCCACCTTGGCAGTGACGGTATATGCATGTGGAAGTTGAATACTCCTAACTTTAGAACCGGATAATGTCCCGGATATTCTTTCTTATGTTGAACATGCTCAGGGGCGGAGCCAGGATTTAAGCATAGGGGGGGCCAAGCCGCATATTGTTGGAGCTGTTCAGAAAAATTAGACCACCAAATTTTTATTCCGAGATTTTCACTGGGATTTTTAGCACAATCAAAATTTTTCACAAGGATTTTCAGCATTACCACCGGAGCTGATTAATATATAAAAACTATCAATTGTTCTTATTCTCTTCATGGTGAAATTGAAAAAAGTAGAAGAGGGACTAAGATTACGCATGGCGTCACCAACATTTAATCCTTCCCCTACTTGATTAACCTAAATTCTAATCTCAACAGAATTGGAGATTAGCATATCCAATTAGCTAGGAGGAAGCAAGATGCATACCAATTTCAGGAGCTTGATTGGAGCTTACTGGCTTGGGACTCAGCGCTAGGGGATGATGCTGAACATGGGGGATGATGCTGAACATGGGCGTTTGCAGCAGCCGGGCGGCGGCGGCGGCGGCTGTGACGTGAATAACTGGAGAGGAGCAGAAACTGGATAGAATGATGCTGAACGTGCAAGGATGGCTTGGAGAAGGATTTTCTTGATGGGCCGATTGTGCTTGAAATGAAGAACTTCTTGGGCTCACGGCAAATGAGGGGGGCCCGCTCATGCTTAAGCCTGTCATTAGCAGGGAAATTAGCAGGTGGATCTCCGGAAAAACTCAATCGATAGGGGGGGGCCAGGCCCCTGCTCGCCCCCCTGTCTCCGCCACTGAACATGCTGAAATGTGCAATTTCCAGGCACTATTTTTGGAAAAATACTTGCAAAAAAACTTTAAATTCATATCAGGAATTCAGGATGATATTTTCCAAAACAAACTCAAGTAATTTTTAATCCCTTGAGTACTTTTTCTTTGCTATGGAAATCCTTGAGTAATTGGTGTTTGCTTGTTTACACCAAGAAAACCAATTTGAATAGTGGCAACGATACATTCTTGTTTGTACCCCGTGTACTGTGCAACCGGTCAAGAGCTGCTAAACGCAATGCCAATGGCAGTCGAAGAGTAGATTCTGCGTGTAAAACGCATTCACTGCCAAACAGTGATCAGTCCTCAAAGAGATTTTGAAGCGGCCCGAAATCGTGTCATTAGACCGACTCTTACCCAACACCCAAAAGGTGATTTATACCAAAAATAGGTCTTAAAACATAGAAAAACTGTCTCCAACCCAACACCCATAGTCATACCTATTTTTGGAGCCTCGCTCCTCCGCAACCCACAAATCGGGCTCTCGCGGCGCGCGCCCCATCTCTTCTTCCTCCGCGCGCGTCCGTCCCCTCCTCTTCTTCCTTGGTGGCGTGTGGCGTTGCGGGACGGAGTGCCGGGTGAGGCGGCTGTTGGCGATTTCTAGCATACCATTTTATATGCCAACTGCGCCTTATTTAGAGCATAAATGTCATCATTATAGGCCATTAACCCTTGATAATAGCACTATATTTGTATATATGTCGTTCTGGAGAATTATTGCAGAAACAGATGAAAAGGACGATATTCTGGACAATGTAGCTGATCTGGACCTGAAGAGAAGAAAAGCAGCAGAAAAGGGTTACTGTGCCGACCGGCACAGGGGACCTCAGGGCAATCAAGGCTGGCCCACCACTCAGTTGATTCTAGAAGGAAGTCATCCGAACCAATCTTGGGAGATATTCGTCACGAAGATATAAAAGATACTCAAAGATTTGAAAGAGCAATGCAAGACTTGATCTCGAAGAAAACTGATTGGAAGGCCCACATGGAAGCCACCCAAGACTTCAGAACCGACTTAGAGGAGAAACCGAGCTAGACACGAGGTGTGCCGATCGGCACGACCTGTGTGCCGATCGGCACAGGGACTCTTTTCCCGAGATCTCTTTCCTTTCCGAAGCACAGCCCTATATAAACTCGTAGGAGCCGTAGGGTTTCGAGATCGGCCGCCAGAGGGACAACACAGCTAGTAAGTTTAGAGCCACCGGGGCTTGCCCCGTTCTTCATGTTTTCTAGTTGCTAGATCAAGAACCGCTGGTGTTAAAGAGGTGATCCATCAAGGTAGGCCTACTAGATGGTGATGTATCTTGCACTATGTATTATCAAAGTATGGTTGAATATGTGGATGAATGGTTTTGATTATTGATTGCCTGGATTTTATGGTCTTTACATGCACGTGTTCCTACGCTTAGTGACGACTAAGTATTAGATATTATCTTAATTGTGGCGGTAATAAGAGGTGAGAGATTCAATCTCTCACTATCTCCATTGTGGTTAAGGTAGTATTGGGATCTTGTAATGCGCCATAATTGCATGTTGTCTCCGTACCTCAACGCGCTGGAATATGCGAGATCCTTGAGATGATGATGTTAGAGTAGGAAGAGGCTACCGACTAAGGCGAAAATGGTCGTGACAGGGCACGTCGGAAAGGGGTTTCGAATACCGATCTTCGGATATATCATAATTGAGTAATTCCGTTTATGATGCTATTTAACTAAGCTTTTTGGTTACGATCTCAACTAGCAGACTTGGCTAACTTACCTCGTTGATCTAATCAGGTTCCTTAGGCTGTC
>JAAXCT010001972.1:0-107030 GCA_012490785.1 Eragrostis nindensis
CCGCACGCTCGGCCTGGGCCCCGCTCGCCGTTTGCCTTTGGAGGAGAGAGAGATTGCATCTTTGCGTCGCCTCTCTCCTCAATGGCAGTTTGCCTGTCCGGTTTGCTTCATCTGTTGGAGATGGATGGGTCTGCTACAGTGTCAGTTCTTCATGCATATATGGGTTTGCAGCTCATAGTTGGAGTTAGTCTTACGCGGGTGGGCGCGCGCATCCTACCGGGTGTGACCTCACGAGATCTGGCGCACAGTGCCCGCCCGGCATGCAACCATGGCAGCAGCAGGCGGCGATCGCTGTGGCAGCAAGCAGGCTCGGCTCGGACCTCGGATAAGACAAGGGCTGCTGTTGCGCGCTGGTAGCCTGGTGGAACGGGCCGAACGGCAATCCTTCCGTTCGCGCATGGCACGCGCGCCGGCTCGCTCGCTCTGCGCCCGGCCCGGCCGGCCGGCGCCTGTGGCGCGCGACATGCATGCGTCGTGGTCGATCCGGCGATCTGGCTCAGCGATTGGCACCGTCGATCGCGTCAGTACTCCCAATCACAAGTACAGTACAATCCCGTCGACGAGAAAGTCTATACGTACCGTATCCCTCTACGCAACTGCTCCCACCCAGCCAGCTCCAGCGTAGGGCAGTGCAGCTACTACTGCTCCTGCGACGAGTAGTACTGTGCTGACCTGGTGCCGCATTCAAAGCCCCGACATGACAGTGTCCAGAGCGAGCTTTCCCGACGCCCGACGCCACGGACCTGACGACTGCCCCAGCAGCCAGGTGCGTGGTGTACCGCGCAGGAAGTGACCACGGCGCAGTGCTGCTACAGATCACAGCAACCCAAGCTACGCACGGACCAAAACATAGCCACCACGGTCGTCGAGGTCCAGGAGCTAGCGGCCTTTTTTTTTTTTTTTTGCGAAGGGATGGGATTATATTAAAACATTGCACAGTACAACCCAAACCTTTTACAGCACACCCCTGAGACACTTTTACAGGAAAGTCCCCGAAGAAAAGAAAATTACAAACGAACTCCCCTCTTCCCCTAGAAACTCTCCCGACTCCTCTTCTCCTCGCCGGCGACCACCGACGGCTCCTGCTGGCCTCGTTCACCATGGCTGCGACCTCCAAGCATTGGGAAAAGCCGATTTGAAGGGTGGTAGCACCCATAGCACACGGACGAAAGCATCTGACCGGCCATCGCAACCGCCATCGGAAGACCCGAGAAGAACCAAACAAGCACCATCGACGAGCACCACCAAGAGAAGCAAAAAACCGAGAGACATCGCCGGATCTGGGCGACACCAACCCGTACACAATCCACCGAAGCCAGCATCGCCGGCAAGGGGAGACAAAAGGACTTCCACCCCTTCGCAAAGGACCGGAGGAGAAACGACTCCACAGGGCCTTACCGGAGCCTTTGCCGCCACCAACGACGACAGCGCCAGATCCCCGGGGAGGAAAGAAAACCGGCCGCCATCGCCGACGACGAAGCCGGGAACCCTAACCCTAACAAGGGAAACGAAGACTACTAAGCTAAACTAGTAGTAGTAAGTGCCGGACGGCAGCTCCTCCCCTCTCCCGGCCCTCCGAAGCCCTACGGGCCGCCGGAGGGAAGGGAGAGCGGGGGGAGCGGCCGCCGGAAAGGAATCGCCCTCCCGGTCGCCTCCTCTGGACTGTAGCAGGAGAGGGTTCGAGAGAGAAAGCGCGTCTAGCAGGAGCTAGCGGCCTTGGCGCCTAGCCCCCGCTCGATCATGAGGTCATCATCCCGTCAGTCAGTCGCGTCCCCGCCTACTTCCTCGGTGCACAAATATAAAAATTTGTTAACTTTCAGCTAACTTGTTTAACCACTCATTTTATTTAAAAAATTATAAAAATACAAAAATAAATGAGTCATATTAAAAATATATTTGATGATGAAACAGGTCATAATTGTAACATCCCGATCCACAGGATCTTTGTCCCACGGTGCTGATTAAGCAGACACGAGATAATACAACACTTTCGACTTAATTAACAAGGTTATTATCATTACAACATAAGTTCAGAGTGTAGCGGAAGCGATAAACGATAAGTTTGAAAGCGGAAGATACACGAGAATTACACTACTCTCGTCGATATAGCATGAGTGACAATCTGATGCCCAATCAGATAATCACACTAGCAACAACCATCACTGCAGCGGCTGATTGGACTTCAATTAATACCTGAAAACAACGAAGGCACAAAGCCTGAGTACTAATTACTCAGCAAGTCTTACCCGTCAAATTGACTCCTAGACATGCAAAGGCTCACAATAGGATGGCTTATTTATAAAGGACTCGCACTTAAGCAGCAATAATCTTCTCTAGCAACATTTTAGCCAAGTTTTATCTTCATTAAACAGAAGCATAAGTGTGTATAGCTGTAAAACAGGCAATTGAACATAACTGAAATGAATAATAAGTAGCAGTGTAATAATAACAGTAATCCATCATACCATCCAGCATAAGCATCATCATCAATTATTGTGTGCTACGTGAAGGCGGCAAGCTCAAGCGGTACTCATTTCTGCGAGTGACAGCGATTATAATCGATTTACACCAGCTGGGAAAACCCGAGATACACGACGTATACGCACCACTCAAGATGGTCATATACGGCAACCTTTCACAAGACAGTAAACACCAAGCACGGTTCCAGTCTCAGGGATTGGGCAGCCGTCCCACCAACGGTACCTCGTACCTCCCATGGCCTGAACCTGCCCAATACACCTGTACTGGGTGCCGTACAACGATGCCACCATACATGCTACGTCAGTTTACTAGTCCCCATTACACTAGTATGCACTCGGTACGTTCAATGCTTGATCAAGGGGCCAACAACGAATCGGTCCTTAATCGACTAGGCAGGGCTACCACCGTGAAGTCCCAGACTTCCCAATCCATCCTACACATGCAATGCCCCTGCCCGGTCTCAACAAATAACATAAACTCATTCTTTATCTTCTCTTTAGTGATTCAATTCTTAATCTCAGGAGTAATACTTGATATATATACGAAATACTTTAACTAAACATAGCAGACATTCTACCAATTACTAGGATAGACACATATCAACATAGGACATTTGGATATCATGCAGGTGGGTTTCACATCAACTCCAATAACCTAAGTGCACAACCATCCTAGACACTCTAGCAATTAATCTCTAGAAATCAAAAGTTGTAAAGAAGGGTTTGGAATGAACCGGGGCTTGCCTTGAACTACACAAACAAAGTTAGTAGCTTCAGCTGTTGTCTCCTGGTTAGAAAGATCCTTCTGAATATCCTCCTCAACTTCTGGATTATCGTTTCCTATAATGCGATTATATGTCAATGAAGAGAATACCAAGAAAACATAACACAACATGTAGATGCAATGAGATTGACTTGGTTTCACATTTAAAATGGGAAATTCAGTTCTGAAATTATGTTAGAATTATTATTACTTTCGTCTGAAGTATTTCCTTCATTGACTCCCATGAAGCATTATTAATTATCTTGTTTATATTATTATAGAAATAGCTTCCAGAAATCATGTTAATTCTTTTTGATGCATTTCTGGACATGAGTGGCTCACTAACATTACTAACATGCTTGAACAGATCAACACTTATAACTTTATTTTACCTATTTTATGCTTAAAAGAGTTATTTTAAGTCGCAAAACCTAACTACAACAAAGAATAAATCCTATAAAATTTGGATGAACAGTTCTGATCTAACCCAAAATTATGGTGAAAGGTGATCACCTAAGCTATACACATGCACAAGCTCAAGGTTATTTTATGACTATATTAATTTATTAAGAAGATGACAAGTTTATCAAAGAGAAATTCATAAATAGTTCTCTTACAAAAACAAGATGACATCATAGACCACTGTGAAGGGCATGTCACAAGGATTCCAACAAGCCCTAGTTTGCAATTTTTGGATAAGTAAATCATTTATTATGAATTTAACAAGGTTAAATAGAGTTCATCTTCTAACAATTTTCAAGGACAGATCATGTATGAACACTGATCAACGTGCTGTTCTAGGGATAGATCTCATCAAGCTGAATCCAACAAATTTTAGTTTGCAATTTTTGGACTTCAGAATCTTTTTATATCGAATTTCAAAGTTTAAACAAAGTTCACTAGTATTTACAAGTATGCCACTGAACAAATTTTAACCCGAGCGCGCTCTGGTCGCGCTCGGCGCGCACGGCGGCGAGACGGTGGCGCGGCTCGCCGGCGACGAAGAGTGGACCTCCACGTGAACGTGTTACCGTGTGAGCACCAGTGAACTTAGGGCTACACGCCGGTCAAAGCAACGAGTCAAGAAGCTCACCGGAGCGGCCTATCGACGGAGAGGGCGGAGCTCGAGTGCGCTGGGTCGGCGGCGGACCACGGCGAGACGACGACGAGCTGCACACTGCACAAACGTCGAGGAGATCATGACCCAGAGGTGCGCAAGGACGTGTGGAGCTAGCCAACACAAGGAATCGATCGGAGTCTCACCGACGAGGACGAATTCCGGCGAGGAATCTTCGGCGGACGGCGGACGGCTCTGAGGAAGATGATCGGATTCCGGCGGCTACGGTGCACGGCGACGTGAAATTCTTCTTGGTACGTAACCAGCGTCGCACGGCGATCCTTTCGCAGGGTCAAGCTCGCACGGAGATGCGGTGTAGCGGCGACGAGCTGTTGAACTCGTCGGCGGCGGTTAGGTCGCGCGTGCGGGCGAGAGATAGCGAGAGAGAACGAGCGCTGCGAGAGTGAGGAGCGAGAGAAGAGAAGCAGTGGTCGACTTTGCCTCCTCCAATCGAGCTGAAGCGGTGGGAAACTGAGCTGGGGCGGTGGAAGCAGGAGGTGGCGGTCGGCGGCGCTGCGTCGAGAAGCACAGAGAAGAAGAACTGAGGCTGCCAGCCGGGTCCCACTGAACCTTCTCAAAATTTACAGAAATGCCACTCTCTTTTGTAAATTCAAAATAAATGGCAAATGAGCTCCAGAAATTCCCAAATTTCACATAGGACTTGTTTGACACCTGTAGAAGACACCTGTCCAGTTGGTTTGATGAAAACTTACGAAATTCAGATTTAAAAGTCAAACAGTTTATTTAAATTTTAAACTTGTTTGATTTATTTGAGGTACTTCCCAAATTCAAATGCTTCTAAATTTTGGCTAGATTTTTATTTCACTTGTAGCTTTCACATAAATTCTTGATTGCACATAATTCTGTTCATTTCTTTTAAATTCCTTTTTAAATTTGACTTAAATTCGGATTCTATTCAAATTTTTGATCCTTCATTTTATGTGACTTAATTGAAATTTGCACCTAATCAACTTTACATGCTGACTGAGCACTGTAGAGAAATGAACGAGACATCTGGGATGTCACAATCCTTCCCCCTTAAAGAAATCTCGTCCCGAGATTACGAAACGGTTGGGGATAGGTTTACAAGGAATGGGGATTCTGGACCACCCAACAAAGAAGTTGATATGAAGTTATTTCATATGTCCAGTAGAGCAAGGGTCTGAATATATATACCTTGATAAAGAGATTGTGAGGGGTTCTAGTTTCAAGAATTATGGAAACGGGACTAAAGCGATGTCGGAGTGAAATTCATGAATAGAAAGATACCTTGAAGAAAAGGATACTTCGACAATATCTCTCAAACCAAAGTAGGGAGTTCCGGAGAAGAATATACTAGAATTATGAGTGCAATGATAGCTGATGAGTTTTCATGATCACTGCCAACACCTTGAGTTTGATACTGTCAGGATGGTGAGAAAATTCATGACGAGACTGGAATATTTCTGGACAGATGTGGCAATGCATTAACAAAGAAGATTTGGAAGAAGTGAGCTAGTAGGAACTCAAGAGATGAAGCAAGATTGCAAGGATTTGGGACAATGTGAAAAATATGGCAAATGCTCTGGTTATCCCTTTGATTTGATACAGGTGATCATATTTAAGGAAGAGGGCATTTGCTAGCAATCGACTTTTGGAAGATATCACGAGATGATATGCCTTTTGCGAAAGAGAAGTAGGCAATTGATAAGGTGTTTCATGGTCTAGGATTCAGACTCAAGGACTCATGTGCTGATGGTCGAGTGAAAGATGGAAATTTATGTGTTAGTCAGTGAGTAACAGTAACTCAAAGGAGGGTCACTTGTCATACTACTGAATATGTGGATTCTCTAGTAAAGATGAGCATGTACATTTAAGAGTGCCGACATCGGATAAATCAATAAGGGTTCTTAAGAGAAGAGCAAAAGAATATTGATCTGACTCTGGTTCTATAGAAGGTAACAACTCAAAAGTCCAAGAATGATTGAAGTGTTTTGACTGGAACAAGTGGGATATGTAATGTCAAGGATAGTCATTGTTCAGCCTGTCATGTTGGAATATTTTAGCAGTTCTTACTATGAATTGAACTATTGCTGCTGGTACTTCCTTGAAAAGTCTAGTATCCAGCTCGGTACAATTTCTTCTCATGTGAAGGACAACAAGGTGGAGGATAGACAAATTATAGCTTTTGATATTGCAATATGCAAAAGAGATTATGGGAGCTGATGCAGACTAGAAACAAGGAATAAAGCTAAAAGAGATTTATTTCAGATTGGTGCAATGCATACTGGAGATTCCAAACTCTAATTGGGAAGGAGAATATTTTGTAGCGCTGGGCAAGGTGTCAGATTATATATTCTACACTAGTGCGTCATATGCATTTGGACTGGGACTGGTTGTCTGATTGGTTCAATACATGTTGAATCAAGGCAAGGGAAGTGCCCATGTATTTTAATGGAGCTGATCATGTAGTTCAGTCAGCAAGGAGTGAAGTTATCCAAAAATGTTCAGATTAGGAACAATCTGACAATTAAAGATACAAGGTAAAAGGACAATGTATCAATCGACACAACAAGAAAGGTGGAGAGTCTGGAGCAGCAAAGATATTGAGTGAATTCCAATCTGGTAAAGAAGCAAGTAGATGCCAAAGGAAATATTTCTATACAGATCAGATAACAAGATGGAAATCAACTCACAGGCAATTGACCATGAAATGGGGCCATAGCTCAAGGAGGTCTAACTTGAGCACATAATCAAAACAGCGAACAGGGTCTTAGGTTCATTGATTGGTTCTCAAAGACAATGGTGATCGATGAGTAACTAGAAGTTTGTTCCCACAATAAGGATAATCAAACACCTCATTCTTGCTCAAAGTCTTTAGTTTATTAATGCATCATTTTTACAGGGTAGTCTGATGCCTACTCCTATCATGATATGCATCTCGATGAGTGAGTTGATGCCATGGTGCAATCATGGTGCAATGTATGTTCTCATGGTGCAATGCACGCGTGTGATGGTGCATATGTAATGATGCGGTTGCATAATGCCATGCCACGGATGGTGCGTAATGATGCATATGGCATGGAATGCAAGTAATGTTGCAGAATGATGCATTATGTCATGTTGCATATGGATGATGCATATACCGGTATATATATGTGCAATGGTGCATGTCATGATGCAGATAACATGACGAGTCCCTCATGGTGCACATGCAAAATGTTTATGTTATGAAGCAAATGGCGGTGCAATGCATTATTCAATGGTGCAATGCACATTTTTGCAAGAATACTCATGAATGAGTCGTGTTATCCCCCCAATGCTTCATGCCATTATTTATTTATTTTTACTTGGAGCAAGAATATGATGATATAGTATATAGATCAAGGATACAATTTAGATCACAAGGTAGAGCCAAAAATATTCCATGCTCAAGAAACTAGAACATGGTCAAACCTTTCTGCTCAGTAGTGAAATATGTCAAATAATTCAACGTATGCAGCCAGATCATGGAGCAAGTAGGCCACAGAAATTTAGTTGCACCATGCGATGAAAAATCATCGAGTTTAGCAACCGGACAAAATCTGCCATAACTGGCAGTCATCACGGAAAGTGAAACTGAGAAAACTGGGAGCTGATTCAAGAAATTTGGTGAACTACAAAGTTGTAGAGAATTCTCATAGCTTTCAAACGAGTATTTAAACGACTCCGTATGATAGAAGGAACAAGGGTTTTGGCCTGTCAAAGTGGACAATCGACGCGCTGAATTTCTGTTCTGGACAGAATGACGTGGACTCAAAGATTAGATGTTTAAGCACATTTCCATGCCGAAATTTTAAAGTATTGTGAAACCAAAGTTATAGTAAACTTAAAGACCTTTCCATAGAGTACTCAAATTCGACATTTGGATCAGAAATGAGGGAGATATGGAATTTTAAATTGACAGACAGGTGCAGTTCCAGAATTCCAGACAGCACTAAGGTTCATACTTGGTCGACTCTATAGAAATGTTAGAGGCTGAACCAACTCCTTGAATTTGAAAGTGAAGTAAAGTTCACATCGAGAGCTCTCCAGATTGTGCTCAAACTCCAAATTGGGTTGGGCCATTTGAGAGTTTTGAAGTTTCGGAGTTTGACTAAACATTGGATTCAATATTTTTGTAGGAACCAAAATTTCTAATTTGGAGGTTAGCTGGTAAACATGAGAAGATGAAAGCCAAACTGAGGTGGTTCAAGTTCTAAAAGATTGAACATGATCTGCACACATAGAGCTATTTGGAACGATTTCAATTCGTGTGTATTCATTAACATCGCGAATGCAATGGAAGTCAAATTTTCTCTTGTAAAACCTTGTACATCAGAGAGTGATCGATGAGGAGAGGCAATGTTTTACTTGAGTTATCCATGCAAACATGAGAATGTCATGCAACACATTTTTAGTTAACCTAATTTATTCGTTCCTCACCAAAGAAAACAATGCCATTATATCGGCACGTATTTCGGTGGCATACTCGTCTCTCAACCGTGTTAATCTAGCAAACGGTGTGACCTCTAACGTAGTTAGTGTACCTGCAGAAATACACACATCGCCACCTCAAACAACCTACACAGGTGACGCCATCATTCACGCCGATGGTCAGCGAAAACAAAATGTAATGCATGGCTCAAACAATCTCAACACCTCTCGCCTCCTCACGAGCTCGACGGCTCATGGAACAACAATAACACCCCCCACAATACGAGTCCAGCTCGTTAATATCCGGAGCCATGCATGTTACTTACCTTCTTACCTGAGCGTCGGTGCGTCGTTACAGAAAAGTAACAAACAACACTTATTGCCACCTGAACACTAACATCCTTATATGGGCAATACTAACGTATCCTCACCGTATATCGTAGTTTTCAAAATACGGCGTTAAAGTGTTTGTATTATCTTGGACCAGCTCTGATGCCAGCTCTAACAGCCCGATCCACAGGATCTTTGTCCCACGGTGCTGATTAAGCAGACACGAGATAATACAACACTTTCGACTTAATTAACAAGGTTATTATCATTACAACATAAGTTCAGAGTGTAGCGGAAGCGATAAACGATAAGTTTGAAAGCGGAAGATACACGAGAATTACACTACTCTCGTCGATATAGCATGAGTGACAATCTGATGCCCAATCAGATAATCACACTAGCAACAACCATCACTGCAGCGGCTGATTGACTTCAATTAATCCTGAAAACAACGAAGGCACAAAGCCTGAGTACTAATTACTCAGCAAGTCTTACCCGTCAAATTGACTCCTAGACATGCAAAGGCTCACAATAGGATGGCTTATTTATAAAGGACTCGCACTAAGCAGCAATAATCTTCTCTAGCAACATTTTAGCCAAGTTTTATCTTCATTAAACAGAAGCATAAGTGTGTATAGCTGTAACAGGCAATTGAACATAACTGAAATGAATAATAAGTAGCAGTGTAATAATAACAGTAATCCATCATACCATCCAGCATAAGCATCATCATCAATTATTGTGTGCTACGTGAAGGCGCAAGCTCAAGCGGTACTCATTTCTGCGAGTGACAGCGATTATAATCGATTTACACCAGCTGGGAAAACCCGAGATACACGACGTATACGCACCACTCGAGATGGTCATATACGGCAACCTTTCACAAGACAGTAAACACCAAGCACGGTTCCAGTCTCAGGGATTGGGCAGCCGTCCCACCAACGGTACCTCGTACCTCCCATGGCCTGAACCTGCCCAATACACCTGTACTGGGTGCCGTACAACGATGCCACCATACATGCTACGTCAGTTTACTAGTCCCCATTACACTAGTATGCACTCGGTACGTTCAATGCTTGATCAAGGGGCCAACAACGATCGGTCCTTAATCGACTAGGCAGGGCTACCACCGTGAAGTCCCAGACTTCCCAATCCATCCTACACATGCAATGCCCCTGCCCGGTCTCAACAAATAACATAAACTCATTCTTTATCTTCTCTTTAGTGATTCAATTCTAATCTCAGGAGTAATACTTGATATATATACGAAATACTTTAACTAAGCATAGCAGACATTCTACCAATTACTAGGATAGACACATATCAACATAGGACATTTGGATATCATGCAGGTGGGTTTCACATCAACTCCAATAACCTAAGTGCACAACCATCCTAGACACTCTAGCAATTAATCTCTAGAAATCAAAAGTTGTAAAGAAGGGTTTGGAATGAACCGGGGCTTGCCTTAAGCTACACAAACAAAGTTAGTAGCTTCTGCTGTTGTCTCCTGGTTAGAAAGATCCTTCTGAATATCCTCCTCAACTTCTGGATTATCGTTTCCTATAATGCGATTATATGTCAATGAAGAGAATACAAAGAGAACATAACACAACATGTAGATGCAATGAGATTGACTTGGTTTCACATTTAAAATGGGAAATTCAGTTCTGAAATTATGTTAGAATTATTATTACTTTCGTCTGAAGTATTTCCTTCATTGACTCCCATGAAGCATTATTAATTATCTTGTTATATTATTATAGAAATAGCTTCCAGAAATCATGTTAATTCTTTTTGATGCATTTCTGGACATGAGTGGCTCACTAACATTACTAACATGCTTGAACAGATCAACACTTTATAACTTTATTTTACCTATTTTATGCTTAAAAGAATTATTTTAAGTCGCAAAACCTAACTACAACAAAGAATAAATCCTATAAAATTTGGATGAACAGTTCTGATCTAACCCAAAATTATGGTGAAAGGTGATCACCTAAGCTATACACATGCACAAGCTCAAGGTTATTTTATGACTATATTAATTTATTAAGAAGATGACAAGTTTATCAAAGAGAAATTCATAAATAGTTCTCTTTACAAAAACAAGATGAACATCATAGACCACTGTGAAGGGCATGTCACAAGGATTCCAACAAGCCCTAGTTTTTGCATTTTTGGATAAGTAATCATTTATTATGATTTAACCAAGGTTAAATAGAGTTCATCTTCTAACAATTTTTCAAGGACAGATCATGTATGAACACTGATCAACGTGCTGTTCTAGGGATAGATCTCATCAAGCTGAATCCAACAAATTTTAGTTTGCAATTTTTGGACTTCAGAATCTTTTTATATCGAATTTCAAAGTTTAAACAAAGTTCACTAGTATTTACAAGTATGCCACTGAACAAATTTTAACCCGAGCGCGGCTCTGGTCGCGCTCGGCGCGCACGGCGGCGAGACGGTGGCGCGGCTCGCCGGCGACGAAGAGTGGACCTCCACGTGAACGTGTTACCGTGTGAGCACCAGTGAACTTAGGCTACACGCCGGTCAAAGCAACGAGTCAAGAAGCTCACCGGAGCGGCCTATCGACGGAGAGGGCGGAGCTCGAGTGCGCTGGGTCGGCGGCGGACCACGGCGAGACGACGACGAGCTGCACACTGCACAAACGTCGAGGAGATCATGACCCAGAGGTGCGCAAGGACGTGTGGAGCTAGCCAACACAAGGAATCGATCGGAGTCTCACCGACGAGGACGAATTCCGGCGAGGAATCTTCGGCGGACGGCGGACGGCTCTGAGGAAGATGATCGGATTCCGGCGGCTACGGGGGCACGGCGACGTGAATTCTTCTTGGTACGTAACCAGCGTCGCACGGCGATCCTTTCGCAGGGTCAAGCTCGCACGGAGATGCGGTTGTAGCGGCGACGAGCTGTTGAACTCGTCGGCGGCGGTTAGGTCGCGCGTGCGGGCGAGAGATAGCGAGAGAGAACGAGCGCTGCGAGAGTGAGGAGCGAGAGAAGAGAAGCAGTGGTCGACTTTTGCCTCCTCCAATCGAGCTGAAGCGGTGGGAAACTGAGCTGGGGCGGTGGAAGCAGGAGGTGGCGGTCGGCGGCGCTGCGTCGAGAAGCACAGAGAAGAAGAACTGAGGCTGCCAGCCGGGTCCCACTGAACTTCTCAAAATTTACAGAATGCCACTCTCTTTTGTAAATTCAAAATAAATGGCAAATGAGCTCCAGAAATTCCCAAATTTCACATAGGACTTGTTTGACACCTGTAGAAGACACCTGTCCAGTTGGTTTGATGAAAACTACGAAATTCAGATTTAAAAGTCAAACAGTTGATTTAAATTTTAAACTTGTTTGATTTATTTGAGGTACTTCCCAAATTCAAATGCTTCTAAATTTTTGGCTAGATTTTTATTTCACTTGTAGCTTTCACATAAATTCTTGATTGCACATAATTCTGTTCATTCTTTTAAATTCCTTTTTAAATTTGACTTAAATTCGGATTCTATTCAAATTTTTGATCCTTCATTTTATGTGACTTAATTGAAATTTGCACCTAATCAACTTTACATGCTGACTGAGCACTGTAGAGAAATGAACGAGACATCTGGGATGTCACAATAATAAAATAAATAATATTTGTATAATTTTTTTGAATAAGACGAGTGGTCAACCGAGTTGGCTGAAAGTCAACAAATCTCTATATTTGTGCACGGACGAAGTTGCTCCGAGCTTGACTTAGCGAACCTGGCTGGGTGCGTGGGCCAACAGTATCCGGCCGGCGGCGTGGGCGTGTGGGAGTGGACTTGTGCTGCGGCCTCCACTGCCCGTCCGGCGTGCATATCAACGGTCAGCAATGCAGCCCCTTTGCCCCGGTGCCCCTGTGCCGTGCAGGCCGATGGTCAATTGCCCGTGGCTGTGTTATGGTCAACGGATACTTGTTCGTCATGCAGGAGAGGGGACCAAGGTAAGCACGGTTCGCCGCACTTGTTGTGACATTGCTGAATCCTTACATAACATTGCCGATCCATGAACCTATACAACTCTTGATTTTTTTTTTTTTTTGCGAAAGGGATTATATTAAACTGTTGCACAGTACAACCCACTCCTTTTACAAACACAACCCTGAGAAACTTTTACAGGAAAGTCCCCGAAGAAAAGAAAATTACAACGAACTCCCTCTTCCTCTAGAACCCTCCCGACGCCTCTTCTCCTCGCCGGCGAGCACCGACAGCTCCTGCTGGCCTCGTTCCTCCATGGCTGCGACCTCCAAGCATTGGAAAAAGCCGATTTGATGGGCGCTAGCACCCATATCACGAAGAAGGCATCCGACCGGCCATCGCACCGCCACCGGAAGAACCGAGAAGAACCAAACAAGCACCATCGACGACCACCAACCAAGAGAAGCAAAATACCGGAGAAGACATCGCCGGAACTGAGCGACACCAACCCGGAAGCAACTTCCACCGAAGCCAGCATCGCCGGCAAGGGGAAACAAAAGGACTCCCACCCCTTCGCAAAGGACCGGAAGGACAAACGACTCCACAGGGCCTTACCGGAGCTTTTGCCGCCGCCGACGACGACTCGAGCGCCAGATCCACCGAGGGAGAAAAGAGATCCACCCGCCATCGCTGAGAACGAAGACGGCCGGACCAAACCCTAACGGGCAAACCCTAGACTACTGCTATATCTAGTAGCTAGAAAGGACCGGACGGCAGCTCCGCCGATCTCCCAGCCCTCCGGAGCCCTGCGGGCCGCCGGAGGAAGGAGAGATCGGACGGGAGCCGCCGGAAAGCGCTCGCCACTTTCGCCTCCTCTCGCCTGTAGCAAGGGGATAAGGGAAGAGTCGAGAGAACTGCTACAACTCTTGATCCTGATTTTCTATTTTACCGTACATGTATTTTCCTACTGCAAATGAATGCTTTTTTTATTCTAAGTTTTTGTTGCTAGCTCGTGCAATTTTCCATTACTGTTGTTCCAAAAATGTTACTACGTACCAGTACTAGACCAAAAGATGATCTCCATGACTGGATGTTCCGGATTATAACCCAGAGCTACGTGGGTTCTGGACCCATCCAAGTTGCTCTAATAACAACAGCTTGCCGGCATTGAAATTGGTGGAGCTACTCCTCGCATTGCTGGGTCATGGTGAAGGTGTGATCAGAAAGACACTAGGAGATGTGGGTTATAATCTCAGTAGATCTGGACCGTACGCATGCTGGAGGAATTAAGCAGCTATAGTAAGGGACCAGGCGATCCGAAACTTCTCATGCATGCAGGGGACCAAGGTAAAGTACTGGTACCACGTCCGTAACTAACAACGGTAACAGGGTACATGCATGTCTGAATTGACCATGTCTGTGTGGCTGTAACGATATCGACCCTCCCCATGTGTGAATGTTGAACCTACGTGACAAACTTCAGTGGACCACAAAATACTGGTACTATTGGTGATAATACCATGTGCAAGCTAAGGAAATGGAGGCGGGAGGCCGGCCATATGAATGGTGTGGGAAACAGGAAGCAATAGTATCTCGTGCCCATGTTGATCGAGTCTCTCGTACAACTCTCTTGCTCCTGGCGTAAGACTGACTGATGGTTGCGTAAAAGCGGCTGCTACTGGAGAATGATTTCCGTTCCTGCCTTTTCGGCCGGGCGGGATGCTCCGGCACCGGCAGAGCGCGAAGAAGTTCAATAGAGCTCCATCATCGATCGCATGCATGCCTAGAGGTAGCAGCAGGAGTACTGTTACCCACTTGCAACACACGGTTCGAATGTTCGATAATGTTCAGGTTCATGATCCTGACTAGAACCAAATTCATTCTGGCCGTTTAAGGATTGCTGTGTAGCTGGACCAAACGGCCGGGATTGTTAGCTTGATTTCTAGACTAGCACAGCAGTACGTGCGTGCGTGCACCTGATCCGGTATCTGTCAGCCTTGATGGTGCCGATTAGGGCGACCTATACATATAGCGCTATTGTGGCATGTGAGCGCATTCAGTGCGTGTTTCCGGTGTCAATCTCCATCAACCGTACCAACATCATCGGCAGTGTACCTAATTATCCCGTCTAGGATCTGCAGATGACCACCGCTCGATTCGCTTCTGTGGGCGCAATAATAACACCGAAACAGGGTGAAACGCACGCACGGTAGTAGCAGTAACAAGCTTGGTTGGCAGAAACAAAAGCAGTCCCCCGCGAGCACCGTGCCAGGTGCCCGCGGACGCGATACAGTCGGGCACCCGCGGCGCCCTGTGCCGGAACAGTGAGCTGATCAGTGAGCGAGAGTGCGAGACGCCACCAAACCAAACCGATGGAACAGGCATGACATGATCATCATGCCGCGCGCACTACTGTTACCTCTTTTTGTTCGCGCACTAGCCATGCCGGCCTGTCAGGTTGAGACACCATTACCAACCGATCGAACGAGCAAGCAAGCAAGCTTGCGGCAGCAGCAGTGGCGCGACCGCGACGGCGACTGTAGTAGTATCGATCACGTCGCCGTCCACCGGGCGGGCACAATGATTCCGAGCAGCTCCGCCCGGTTCTTGACGCTACTCTCGAATCATGTCGACTCGTTTCGTCATCTGCACTATGCACAGTCACCGGCCACGGGCAACCACAATGTTGCAGCCAAAAGCAGTCTACTCCCTCCGTCTCAAAATAGTTGTCGCTTTTTACTTTCAGACATCACGTTTGACCGTCTGTCTTATTTAAATTTTTAATACAAATATTATTTATTTTTTTTAAGATGATTTATCAATTAAGATAGTTTCATTATGACATATTATTTTACTATTAACATAAAATTTTTGAATAAGACAGACGGTCAAACGTGACAATCAAAAGTCAAAGGCGACAAATATTACGATGCGGAAGTAGTATATGAGTAGGTTCTATATTAGTTGGTCTATAGTTACAGATAGGTTCATGATGTTTGAGCGAAAGCCAGTCTATAAAAGCCAGAAAGGGGTAAGAGTGATATAATATTTTTTATTCACTATAGGCAGTACATAAACTTATGGATAGCTTTTACTATTGACTTCTTATAGACTAGTTCCACAATGTTTCATGTATTTAATAGTGATTATTTTATTCTCTATTGATCACTTTACCACTATATTGTGGTTGCTCTAACGCGCATTGGATACAAGTTTAATTTCCAAAAGGTCACCGTGGAGTAGCTAGCTTGGATTTCTGCATGCTTGCTTGGTGCGTTTGTTTCGAATTCGTATATATATATGGCTTCTTGCGAACCGGGAACGACATGTGTGGCAGACGTACGGCAGCAAATCGAATACGCTACAGATAAGACGGACGGCAAAGCGATACACTACAGATTCCATTCCATTCGAACAGACTCACTCTAGATAAGACGGGTTTAAGGTTGCTCCAGGGATAACCATGCGTCCGTCTTCCCACCAGTTGGACGTTGGAACATTGTGGCGGTGGTGGCCCTCCCTCCACAAAAGCAACTAGTACCACTGCACGGGAAAGGAAGATGGAGAGGAAGGAAGCAACGGCGCGAGAAGACGGCGGGGCAACAAACATACAGCTTGGACTGATGACAACAGTACAGAGGCTTTGAATGACAGAGGAAGGGCCGCCGGGGGCCTCACACAGAGGCCGGTGAGCCACCTCGTCAAATCATGGTGTCCAAGCTTGGCTCCATTTCCTTCCTCCTTATCGCCATCAACACTCGCGATCGATCTCTCTCCATTATGGGTCAGTGGAATTTAGCAGCAGCGGCCAGTGCGTACTGCAAGCATGATTGGTAATGCAAACAATGTGCATAATATTCCAACGCTCCAATTTATTTCTCGGCAAGTTAATGCAAAAATTATTGAGCATTTCTTTTGTGTTTCTTCAGTCTTATTCCTAATCACTGGAATTTTTTTCCCAACATCACATGACAAAATGTGTGCATGTCCCTTGTCCGTGCATGCCCCTAGCTTAACTTGGTACTAACCTTAACTGAAGCTGGTTGATCATGAACCTAAGGGGTGTTCGGCGCAGGGGTCTAAACTTTAGAGGGTTTTTCCAACGAATATTGTGATTACAAATAAAGTTTAATTACGAAACTAATTTCAGGACTCCGCTCGAAATCGCGAGACGAATCTAATGAGGGTAATTAAGGCGTCATTAGAAGATAGTTACTGTAGCATCACTGTAGCAAAACATAGATTAATTAGGCTCATTAGATTCGTCTCGCGATTTAGAGGGAGGATCGTGACATAGGTTTTATCATTAAATAAATAAAAAAAATTTAAATAGTAAGATTCTCTTTTTTTAGAGGGGTCTAAACTTTAGCGGCAGTTCAACGAACGCACCCTAAGTATTTCCGTGTGACTTCGGGCATGTTTGGTTCGGCGCCACACTTTACCACGACAAAGCTTCGGCGTGCGGCGCAGTGCTTGGTTGCCGCCAACAATTCGGCCGCCACAGCTAAGTTTGCTTGTCGTTTTGCCTGTTTTCCTTGTCCATTAGCGTGTGGCGAGCGTGGCGCGTGTGGCGCCGATTTTCGGCGCCACGGCCGCGGCGCCGCCGCACTCGCGGCGTGGCGGACGGTGGCTACTAACCAAGCACGCCCTTCACCTGCCGGTGCGTGCACCTGGCAATGATTGGCGCGGGACGCAGGTCGTCCGCAGGGTCAATGCGGCGGCTGTGCTTTGGGGTTATCAGAAGCAGGAAGCAGCTGTTAGTACGTGCGGCGGGTGTGGTGTGCATAGTGTAGTTTGGTGCGTCGTCAATTGGCGTGCCTGTGGCTGTCCGCGTCCGCCGCTGTACGCAGGGGCGAAGCTACATGAGCCGTGCCGAGTGCACCGGCATCAGGGTGAAAAGAAAAATCCAGTGATAAGTACCAATATTTCGCCACCTGTGCACCATCAGGATCAAATTTTGGCACCACCCAAACACGTCGTAGGGTCGACAAAACAGAGAGACAGGCATTAGGGGTGTATCCAGCTTGAAGTGGCACTCGGGTCTCTGTGCTGCTAGCTTCGCCACTAGCTGTACGTACGTGCACAGAAACTAAATGTAACATCCCGGCCCCCTAGGCCGTCGTTTTTAAGAAATCTAATTGTTCATTAACATAAGCAATGAAAATTTGAAATAACATGAATGGAGATTTCCTAAATAAAATGTTAACTTGACTCTTTTTGGCTTTAATAAATAAAGTTTGTCCAACCGCAAAAAAAAAATAAATAAAGTTTGTCTTGATTTTGATTTGAAATGTTCTTATTTGAGTTTTAAATATTTAGAGTTGGTTTCCTTGTTTGAATGATAAAATTGATATTTGTTCGGGATCTTTCAATATTGGAAAATTTTGTTTATGCATGCATGTCATTTCATAGTGCACAGCAACATTTCGAATTTTTCCTGGGAAATTGGTTTTACCAAAAATTCCCCAAAATTCACCATCGTTAGGTTTCTCAGAGAGTTAATTTCTGTGAATTTTTCATAATTTTTGGAATTCGTTTGGTTCATCTAAACAAATTCATGGAAATATTATCCAGTTTGAAAAATGGAAAGAATAGTACCTCGTTAGTTGGGCTTGGCCCATTCAGCCTTTAAAAAGAAAATAAAAGAAAAATGAAAGAAAAGCTTATCACGCCCGGCCCGTTGCAGACCAACTCAGCCCAGCCGGCCCAGCCCCGCGTGCCTTCTTCAACCTTCGGTCGGAAGTCAATCGGCGCCGCCGTCCGACCAACGCCGTGCTGCCATCACGCGCGCCGCCCTGTGTCGCCCAATAGCGAAGCTACGCGACGCGCTCGAGCTCTCCTGAGCCTTCTCGTGCTGTGTCCCACGTCAGCTCCTCCCTTTTTCCCATTCTCTCCTCTCTCTTTTTCTCTGACACGATGGCCATCGGCGACAACCGCCTTCTCTCCCTATAAAAGACAACGCTGGAGCTCTAATTCTCTTCCTTTCGACTCCCTTATCCTCTATAGCTTAACCTCGTCCATAATTGTTGCGGTAATTCGATGAATTTCAACTTTTCCCCAATTTGGGCCGCCACCGCCATTGATGAAATTGAAGCTCTTCCGGTTAGTCTTGTTCTGTATCTTAGTTCATACAGCACCTAGGAGCCTCGATTAACTCTTTTTCTCTCTCCTTTCTTAAGATTTTGGGGTGTAGGACCCCCAGCGCCGTCGTCGCCCCTGCTCTGCCGCTGTTGGTCGATGAGCCGCCGTCTCCGACCATCACTGTCTACACCGTGAGCCTGGTGAGCCTCCTTGATGCCCATAGATGCTACGCATGTAAACCATCGACGTCGCCACGCTCTCTTCCTGGTAGCTCGATGTAGCCTCGCCGCCGCGCCGCCTAGGTTAGGGTTGCGTTGCCGCTACAGTTCGTCTCCGACGATGAGACGACCACCGGAGTAAAGCTCTTGATCTTGTGCGTCATCTAGCTTGCACCATCGACGTCGTCTACTCTTAGTTCGTCGCCGGCGAGCCCCTCCATCGCCGCTGCCACTGTGCGCGCGGTGGTTTGAACCGAACACACCTTAGCCTGACACGTGGCTCGCTGTAATTGGCCAGTTTTGGTCTAAACGTTTTTAAACTTAAAATCAATAGGAAAATAATAGGGAAAATTTGGTAAAAATGTTAGAATAATTGCTTGCTATTTTTAGGACTTTTTGGCACTGCCCATCAGAAATAAATTGTAGGAAAATTTGCTAGTAAAATTTGATAACTAGTTTGTCCATACTTTTATGAAATAACTTATCCCTTCATAGAAATTAAGTGGTTATCTACATAATAGGAAAGCATGCAATTTCTATGATTAAATGTGTAGGTTTGCCCCTTTTTGCATACACTTAAAATAGCATAATTATCTTATAGGTCATGCTACTAGATGTATTAGGTGCACATCTATTTTATTTAATTAAATCATTAGATTGTCTCCTAATGCATTTAGGTTTATTTTCCATTGTTTTATAATACTTAAAACGTAAGGCATACCACACCAATATTTAACTTGAGTCATGCATGCTTCTTGTGAGTAATTGCATAATTACCTTTTTGAGATAATAAGAAATTTTATATGACAACCATTTCTATAAGTAAAATATACGTAGATCCCACCATACTCCTCGTATATGGTTACTAGCATGATAGCCTTGTACAAATCTTACTTTAAATGTTAAACTAATTAACCCAAGGAAATGAGTATATTATTTGTGCATTGCAAATAGGTTTATTTACATTCTACATTTATGAATATATGCTGTACATCATAAACATACATGTAGCCCTACACCAATAATCTAATAAAGAATGATGAAACCATAGTAACCATATTGAATTGAAAATATGCATATTCAGCATATATATTTTTCCGTGCATGTAAATTATATTCGCATTGGCATGCATTCTTAAATGCATCAAATATTTGTAGAAAATAAGCATTAGGATCTTTACACATAGGATGTCTTGAACGCAATGAAAAATAGCTAACCTTATTCTATATTTAAAACACCCTAGGAATTAATTACTATGTAAATCTTACTTACTTGCATGTCCTAAACACCCCATATTCTTTAGTAGAAACAATCTAGAATTTGTATAATAGATATGCACGCAATCACCATCAATAAAAGCATATACATCTCACCATGTTTTGTTTAAGAATTTACTAAGTAAATATCTACGCGTATCATCACGATAGCTTTGCATTAATTAGTCTAAATAGTATACATGCATGTTTGCTTCTAAGAGAAATAGACAGTAAATGACTTGTCTAGGTGAATATGGCCCTTACAAGGCCAAGAGAATGTCTCGTAGCTAAAAGCCTCACCGTAGAGTAAATGCAACCGCATATACCCTAGTTGCCCTCTCTTCTATTTATCGATAGAACTCATTCACGTGTAATCCCGTTCGTACGAACTCCGAATACATATTTATTTTCATGAAATGCATTCCATGATCATACTCTTGGTTTTTTATTCGAGATATTTGGATTTATTGTTGTAGATTTTATTGGATCTTTTTGAATGGCTTTATTTGGATCTCTCGGTGTTTCTCGATCGTGGATTGGCGCACACGTGAGTGAATCGTCGAAGGACTATACCGCGGGAAGATCGACGCTTGAAGATCGTCGTATGAGCTATGTATATAAAGGTGCGAGGCAAGCACACCCCTTGATCATTTTGATCCTATGTTTGCAAATGCATTTAAGTGCTTAATTTGTAGGATTAAATTGTGCATAATTTATATCACTAAAAATGCTCATTTGGGAAATGGTAGATACTACCTATTTGATTTTATTCCCTTTGTTGAATTATATCATATCCCCTTGTAATCATAGGTTGGGTTATCATAATGGTCATATGCTCTAAGCTTCATAATATAATTAATTGCTAATTAAGCTTGCTAAAATGAATGGTGATATTTGTATAAATGTAAGTACATGTATAATCATTAAATTTACGAATTATGTTGATGGGGAATTAATTTTGATGATATATGATGATAATTTAGATGTTGACGGGTTTTGATGTGATAATGTTAAATTGGATTAATGATTGATTGATAATGATGATTTTGGAGACCCGTCGCATCGCATAAGGACCGGTACATTTGTATCTTGATTTAGGGAAACATCATGCGACCATGGATGCTGGTATGGGACGGCCATGGCTAAGTAATTAGTTGAATGTTGCCTTGCCTTCTAGAAGTAGAGAATGTATGGATAATGTACTTTATTCAGAGGGACCTCCATCATTACGGTTTTGGGCTCAAGGTTTACCAATACAATGAATTGTACCCTTTTAATTCCTGCCTAACTATCCATATTTGAAGGAGGGGATAAATTGTACCTCTGGGATGTTAGTTGGTAGGTACGGAGGGATTGTTTACAATTTAGGGAAGGCAAGGTTAACAAACGGCTAATGAAAACGTCATGCGTGATACCGATGTGCACACTTCGTGAGTGCACGGTGCCTGCAACACCACAGACGGTCACTCACTGTCCATGGGTACAACGTACAAACTCTGCAGAGTCATAATCCATTCGAATGGCCGTGCTTGCGGTCTCAAGCTCCTTATTGATAGGTCTTTGTTTAGAGAATGGTTGAGATTAAAATTGATCATGATTATTATGGTTATTGATATATGAATGGCATAGTTGATGATTGTTGTAGGAACTTGACATGGAAGTCAAGTATGACACTTTATTCATATGATACTTTACTTGTGCTTACATTTATGCAATTTATATTCAAGCAATTTAATTTAGTAATTATTTCATTAATCAAGTTTAGATTGCCATTTGCTCATTTATGCAAATTTACCCATATTATGCCTTCCTTCATTTTGACCTTGCATATAATTGAAATTTTGGATATTATTCACATGCATGCTTGCCTCCGATAACTTTGTTTCAGAGATGACATGAATCTCGGTGAGGAACGACGCAGTTCTTTCTAGGAGTTTAACTTCCAGTCAATTGCCTGTGGGATGACCAAGAGGCATACGCTGGAGATTTGAATTCCTTTACGTTACCGTTGTGTTTATCTTTTAAGGTATTTCGTCGGCCTTTGAGCCAATACTAGTACTTTGTAAATTTCAAATAAATTTGATAGTTAAATTTTGATATGGCTATGGTTTCACTGTGGTTACCATGTGTACTTGTCATTGATCCTAGGGCAAATACGGAAAACACGGAGTTTCGGGTGATTTAATTACCCGGGACGTTGCACTAAACGCGCGTAGTACGGCGCGCTGTGTTCTTGGACAAGATAAGAGATCCATCAGGTGCTCAAGAAACCTCGTCGATCGCACTTGGCCGTGTAGATGGTTAGTTAATTAACGTTATGATATGGCCCCAGTAAATTAAAGACACTTAATTTGAACTACTCCAATCACCGGCCGGTACATGCATGCATGCATGATGGACTCGCGGTGCACGTACGTTCCAATCTTCCATGCTTAATTAGCAGGGATACGTCCGGCCGGGAGTTTTTTTCATAATTTGACCCTTATTTTAAACTATTTTTAGATCTAGACCATTAAAAAAACTATTTTTAAATTTGACCCTCGCTATCCGCGCCAGCGAAAGTGGCGCGGTTGTTTTTTTGAACCTCTTTTTTTTTTTTGGCGCGGTTGTTGGATGGAGGCGCGGTGGGTGGGTTGGCGCTGGTGTCCGGAGAGCGCCGGTAGTTCTGGCGCTGAATGAAAAACAGTATAAATAAAGAAGTTTACTCTATTGTCACGAGCTGCATGTTGCTCCAGCGGTAAAGCCGCTTGTTCGTGGCTTTTTTTTTTGAAGGAAATACGCCCCAAAGGGCTTTCATTCATATGCAATATAACTTACAAAGTTTAACCCAGGAGGGCCACCTACATCGTAGGTCTTTTACAGGGCAGCTTCCGAAATGATCAGCATTTGAGCAACTAAAAGTAGAGCTGCTGCAATTTTCTAACAGAGCGTTTCTAGCTAGAGCATCAGCTATATGGTTTTCTTCTCTAGGAATATAATAGAAGCTAATACTCTTGCTCTCTAAAAGTACTGAATATCTTTGATGCCCTGTCTTATTCTCCAATCCAGAACTTTTCCATGAGGCTGCTTCAAGAAATCGATCAAGGCTTTACAGTCAGAGAGGATATCACATTTCTGGACCTGTAACATATTTAAGATTTGCGATGCAAGTAAGGGTGAGAGTTCGACTACTTATACTGAAATAAGATCAGCGCCACAGATTCTGGCCAGCACCAGCGCCATAGACCTTCACAATTTTCAGTTCATGCTCAGCGCCACTTGTACTGGCGCGGACCCCTAGGTTCAAAACTAAAAATAGTTTTTCCAATGGTTCAGATCTAGAAAATGTTCTTTTTAAGGTCAAAATATAAAAAGAACACTCCGGCCGGCGCCACCAGGGAGAGAGCTTATTCCGATCCGCTCCTTGCACGTGCAGGGTGTGGCCGCCCGCACGAGCGCCCGATTGCGCACCTACTTCTACGTACCACCCAGCCGGCCGCGCGCGTCAGCTTCTCCGTACGCCACCTGCCGTGCGTTACGTTCCCCTGCAGCAGCCATCGCGCAAAGCGCCTCCTTCATTGAGTTACGAAAAATGAATACGCCCACCAAGATCGAACGAGAGAAGAGGCATGCAGGTGCACCTGAGCTGATCGACCGCTAGAGTCGACCGACATATACCGCTGCCCGTCGACTTCGATGCATGCATCATTATATTCTGATGAGACTCGACTACGTACGGATGTAAGTCGTGCATGATTGCCCCGATCGAATTGAATCCCGTCACTGTCGGCCGAAGGGCGAGCGTACGGTTTGTTTCATCGTTCGATCTCGGATGCACGTACGGGCCGGTTGCCATCTGTTGTCAATGCACGCATGGGCGGGACGGAGAGGGTCCAGCGCTACTACAAATTTTAATTTTCGTTCGCATCCATCGCGAAAGGAACAGTAATTAAGGATCCTCCTTTCAGAATCAATTGGTGGACTGAAAAGTTTGACGGAGCTCAACATGTCAGACTATTCCGAAATCACTGTCCATCCAGAATCAATTGGTGCACTGAAAAGTTTGACGCAGTTGTACATGTCAGGTTGTTCCGGAATCAGTGTCCTTCCAGAATCAATTGGTGGACTGAAAAGTTTGACGCAATTGTACATGTCTGGTTGTTTCAGAATCACTGTCCTTCCAGAATCAATTGGTGGATTGGAAAGTTTGAAGACTCTTAGCATGTCAAGTTGTTCCAGAATGACCGTCCTTCCAGAATCAATTGGCGGGCTGAAACGTTTGACAGAGCTCGATATGTTTGGTTGTTCCAAAATCACTTTCCTTCCAGAATCAATTGGTGGACTGAAAAGTTTAATGTATCTCAATATATCATATTGTTCCGGAATCACTGTCCTTCCAGAATCAGTTGGTGGACTGAAAAGTTTAATGTATCTCAATATATCATATTGTTCCGGAATCACTGTCCTTCCAGAATCAATTGGTGGACTAAAAAGTTTGATGACTCTCCGTATTCGTGGTAACCCAGAACTGAAGCAGTGGTGTGAGTCAGAGGAGAACAAGAAGAAACTTGCTCACATAAATGAAATAGTAAGTTCACTGCTGAATTATTAAGATTTATAAAGTTCATAATTAAAGCTTCTAGTTATACAACATTATTATCGTATCATTTGCGCACATCCTTTTCTGTACTGAAAAGTTTGATGGGGTTGTACATGTCAGATTGTTCCGGAATCACTGTCCATCCAGAATCAATTGGTGGACTGAAAAGTTTGACGGAGCTCGACATGTCAGGTTGTTCCGGAATCACTGTCTTTTCAGAATCAATTGGTGCGCTGAAAAGTTTGACGGAGCTTAATATATCATATTGTTCCGGAATCACCGTCCTTCCAGAATCAATCGGTGGACTGGAAAGTTTGACGGAGTTCGACATGTCAGAGTGTTCCGAAATCACTGTCCTTCCAGAATCAATTGGTGGACTGAAAAGTTTGATGATTCTCCGTATGGGTGGTAACCCAGAACTGAAGCAGTGGTGTGAGTCAGAGGAGAACAAAAAGAAACTTGCTCACATAAATGAAATAGTAAGTTCACTGCTGAATTATTAAGTTTTATAAAGTTCATAATTCAAGCTTCTAGTTATACAACATTATTATCGTATCGTTTGCACACATCCTTTTTCTGTACTTGAACCTTTGGATCTAATCACCTTCTCTACTTGCTCAACATCAATTGTTTTTTTATTGCAATGCTCTACCTCATTAACCACGCCCCCGCCTGCCTTTCCCGGATCCTCCGGTGGTTGCGAGCCACCACACCGCTGCCGCTGCCCTTTCTTCCCTACATCCGGAGGCCAGCGGGCCGCTCGGCTGCCACCCACCCATCATAACGTCTCGATCGTTAGCCACTCGGGTCATCTCTTACTCCTGTCTTACACCGTCGAGGGGATCACTCAGGAGTTAGCACTGGGGCTGGTAGAGGAGGGTGAGCAGCTTGCACGTATGTGTACTACTAGAGCCTCAATCTCGATGCCACAGACGGCAGGTCGGGCAGAGGCGGAGGAAACCGCGACGACCGCGCGCGGAGCACATCACAATGGGCATGCAACAGCAGCAGCGGTTGGCGGTGATGTCGTACTGTACTGGATTGGAGTTGGGTCAGGCCAGCTTACTGTACGAGCGAGGCTGCGGCTCTTGTCGGCCGATCGTAGCTATAGCTAGACGGAGGAAACCGCGAGGCAAGCAATAATACAAGTCCCATATGATGGCTCTCTAAATGTCGAGCTAGCGAGGCGTAGCGCTTTGCCATTCTATTCTTCGATTCTCTTCAGTAAACTACCTGCGGTTTACTATTTTATTATACATACTGCTCTAATGCTCTTAGTGATCGATTGTGCCCATACAGACTCAGCAAAAACATAGGAACATGTGTTCTGTTCATTAATTTTTCTGCTGTTCACGGTGCATAAATTTCTGTTACGTTACCACCTTTCCAACATAATACTACTTAAATTGTTGTCGCTATTGACTTTTTTCGTTAACTTTGACCATTCGTCTTATTCAAAATACTTGGCCAAATATGTAAAATTATAAGTTACATTTCAACTTCTTTTAGTGATAAAACAAATCCTAATAAATTATATGTAAAATTTTGAAATATTTTGAATAAAATGAATGATCAAACGTAACGAAAAAGTTAACAGCGACAACAATTTAAGAATGGAGGGAGTATAATTTAACTGGATCAGTGCTTACTTTTTTCAACTGGGCAGGTTTTTTAGGACTGTGATTAGCTTAAGCAAGCATCACACAAGACATGGCTATTGCCCACCGGCCACCAGAATAATAAAAGGGATTCAGGAGGCAACTTCGGAACTGAAGGCACCGCTTGTGGTGGAACCGTGTGAGGAAGTTGATTCCATTCGATGGTCGGCACCTACAGGACAGGATGGCAGGATACGATTCAATTTGTTTTCGTTCGGCAGTCAGCACCTTCTTTTTCCTTCTCGTATGCATGCTATTTATCTCTGTATGGACGAAGGGTGTACAATATGGTGTGCACCACCAATCTAGACAGTCCCAATGAGCGAATCATATGATTCCAGACAGAATCTAGCTACTTGGGTGGTTTATCAGCTGTTTATTGCTCCTGTGCGACAAGCACTCCTTTTACTGTTTATTAAGAAACGTTAAGGTCTGAACAAGTGCACTTTGCCTATGAGCTCGTTGATTTCATTGCAAGTTTTCTAATCTAGCAAGTAAGAGAAGCTCCATCACTCGGTTTATTTCCATTTTCTTGTCTTTTCAATTTTGTTATTAACCTTTGGAGCTTTTGTCACTTATTAGATTAGAAGCTTGCAATGAAATCAACAAGCACGTCCAAACTGATCGTTTGTACTTGAAACTGATGAAGGGCTTCTAGATTTACATGTGTGCAGAACATCTGTACTGGCTCATGGGCAGAGCAGAGCAAATTAGAACACCCTGGGCTGCTGCAGATCGAGATGAAGTTCTTTGTTGTCAAAGATGAGATCATCTGTTTTGGGGAGAAGAAAAAATGAAGCAGGTCGTTCTCATGTCCAAAAACAACGGAACAAGTGCCTTTTAAAATTGAACTAATTATTGCACCCTGAGGGAAAGAGAAACAACATGAAGGGCTAGCTAGTGGGGTTTTGACCATTTGTACCACCCCGCCCTCTTTTCGTTTCAGCTTTACTCTATAGTAGCGTCAAGTAATTTGGCCCTTTAGTGTATTAATTAGACCAGCAGCACTTTGTTATGTGTGGTTCGTTTTTATGGCCAGCCAAAGCTGCCTGGCAAAGTAAAGTAAGGCATAATCAGTTCTTTGAGCTCTGTTGTTCGATCTTAACGAAAAGGCAGCAGGTAAAGTCGTATACATCATTCATGAAGAAGGTCGAGATCATGACAAAGCTCAGCTGAAGAGCAACGTACAGGCAATATTAATAATAGTTTGATCACTAAAAGAATGCGCGACAGAGAGGTATAGGTGCATGTCGGATCGAGATTAAAGAAGTGATGCACCTAATCTAATTTAGTTAATTAGCCGCTGGGCAGCTGTGGTCTGGTCGAACTGCGTGCTGTATATGTGTGCGAGCAAGCCATATACACACCCAGAATGCCACGACGCGAGCGGTGAAGAGTGCCATTACACCCAGAGGGAGGCGCCGCCGACGCGACGTTGATGAGCTCATCCATGACCGCCGCCATGTACACGCGACAGCCCCCGAGTCCGTCTTCTTTGTCACAAAAGGTACTCCATCCCTCTGTTCGATCTCTCCACGCACGACAGCATCACGCGTCGGCTGCCTGATGAACCGTGAACGCGACGCTTCGGGCAAGGAACCATATTCGCTGAGAGCGCGAGGATTTCTTCTGCAGTAGGAGGAACCATATTCTTCGCTGAGAGCTCAGGATTTCTTCTGCAGTAGGAGGAACCATATTCTTCGCTGAGAGCTCAGGATTTCTTCCGCCGTGGGAGGAACCATATACGACTGATCCAGCCGGCAAAAGGACTGCTACTTCCGCAGCAGGAGAGGAGGAACCAAACGCATAAAGGTTAGGTCTACTTCACCTTGTTGTTTCATCGTAGAGCCTAATAAGAACAAAACTCATCTAGTGCTGCAGGGGTGTGAAGAAAGATCCAGAGCTCCGCCGAAGCCATGGCGGAAGTAGCAGCGGGACTGCTCACGTCGGCGGTCATCAAGATTGCTGGCGATAAGCTGAGCTCTGCAATCGAGGAGCAGGTCAATTTGGTATGCAACTTCAGTGACGACCTCAAGGACATGAAAGAGAACATGGAATCCATTGCGGCGGTGCTCCAAGATGCTGAGAAGCAGTCCATTACGAAACAGTCGTGCGGCTGTGGCTCAAGCGGCTCAAGCACGCATCCTTAGACATCTCCGACATGATGGATGAGTACCAAGACACTACCGAAAAGGTACATATAACTCTTCTATCTATGCATAATATTTTTGTAGATCGAGATGGTTGTTTATTTGTTTGTCCACCCGAACAAGATTCACGTAGTGCTTTGGGAGGAGGGGGAGAGGGAGGGGGAGAGAGTCTTTGTTGGCCATGGCAGTATTTGTCGTACACATATATTATCTACAGGCTATGGCTTGTTCAGTATATTGGTTACTAGTTGAGAGCCCCGCGCGTTGCCGCGGGCATTATTTACATTTGTGAAACATTATGCATCATAGGGTTAATATGAAAACCATTATTAAGGGAATAAGCTTGAGCAGATAAAGAAGGTTCCACCTACATATTCTATAGCATGCGTCATGTAAAGGAAAAGCCAATGTGACTGTTGTTTCCAAACCCATTAAACATACAAAGTAATCCTCCACAGGTATCCTCCCTGTTTCACATCACAGAGTGGTCATATCGTATCTTAGAAGCATATTTTTGCGAAATAACCAAAGAGTTCCTCAATCTTGATGAGATCTTAATGAGAACTGGCTCAAAAGTATTGAAATTATCATCATAATGGGCATCACTCATACGCCTAGAAAAAGAAGTGTCTGAACTTCAAATCTCATATAAGCTCACACTATTCATGTGTAGTTTTTTGGTGCAAATTAACTAAAAAGTCAACTATATTTCATATGAACACATGCAACAAAATTAATAACACGGAATTAAACAATGAAGAACGTGCGATAGGCTAAATAAAGTGGAATCGAACATTCAAGAAACAAATAGTACTCAGTGGCATGCCCATGCTCCTTTAACTGATACAAACTTCACTGTAGAAAAGCATTTACATTTGCAAATCACTGGACATCATAACATGAAAACCATCATTGGGAAAATAATTTCGGTACACAAGGACGTCAGTGTCACTTCATGAAATCCAAAAACTGATGGACATTTCAAAAGAACATACCGATCACATATCTATCTTCAACAAACCACTCTGAGCCGGTGATGTTGACAACAGTGCTTTCGCATTGCGTTGAAAAATCTCACATGTTTTGTTTTTTGGATAAGGCTGCCATCAGTAGTTACTGGAAAGAAACTTTGTATTAAAAAAAAACATGTATATCATTCCATATTAGCATATACGTTGCCGAAGAAGCCATCAGTTCAAATGCAAATGGAAAACAGATTGAGAAAAGTAAACAGAGTAGAAAAAACTGTTCAAAAAGAAACCCTCTGAAACAAACTGTACAATAGCTTATAGCTTTACACCTCCACTGAAATACTATGCAAGACAGATGCTGAATTTTTAATCAAGTAGAATTTGTGCACATAGTTGAAACATATAACGGATCTGAGTGCTCATCCCTTCAAATGGAACTAAATAGTATTTGTGGTAGTAGGGCAGGTAAGTGCACTCCAAGGAGCGAAATTATTTAAACAGCATTTTGTACAGGTGTTTTAGGAAGTAAAGTAATAAAATTTAAATCTGCAAGAGCAGGCTTCATAAACATAGAAGATTTGTAGCTGCATTCTGAGATTTAGCATATGGAAGCAGGTAAAACAAATACTAAAAGGAAATAAACATTTCAGTATACCATCCCAAAGACGAAAAAGATGCAGTATAGGGGAAAAAATGTTCCCAGTAAGAAAAGGCTACGGATCTAAGCATGGTAGAGGGAAAAAATGTTCCCAATAATCAATGAGACACGAAGTACAGCAAGAGCAATATGGAATAGTAGAAGGAAGATTGAACACATAAATCGTACCAGAAAGGTGAGTAGCCAAGTGCCTTCGTACAGGACGGTTAGATTGGAAGGTAAAACCCATAGGGAAGTCAGTGGCAGAATCTGGTGCTCCATCCAGCATAGCGTCACATCTAGGAGGGCCTGCAAAAATACGTGAAATAGAGAACGGTTGTGCAAGTTGTGTGTGGCCTGGCAATCAGAGTTACTTATCAAGTACCATCTGCACGGTATCACAAATGGCATGCGTGTTTATTTATGTAAAATATTCTTACTTGGAAACATATTAGAGTTTGCCAAATTATATTACACGTCGATTGATCTTTCTAGTTTTGCTCTAACCTGGTCTTTTTTCTAAGAATTTATGACTACTCTTCTTTGCTACATGAATTCTTTTTACAGAATTCAATTAGATAAACTCAAAGAGAGCGCCTGAAATGCACTTATAATAACAAATTGGGCGTGCAAATAAAAATCAATTTTTGTATGATGTTTCATAGCAATCTGCAGTTAATATGAGGAACCTTGGTGTAACTAACCTCTGATGTAAGCACTCATTATGGTCTGCTCAAGCTGGAAGGAACTAATTATTTAACAATCAGTAGATTGAACCATAATAGGGAAATAGTAAAACATCAGTCACGTTTTAAACAATGAGGGAACAAAGCATTGTATAAAAATTAAGTCTGGGGATAATTTATAGAATTTCTGAAGCAACCATAATGCAGTTGAGGACAAAACAAACAGCATCATCTTGATGCATGTTTACTAACATTTTGGTTCCATAAAGTGATCAATGTGGGAGCAGCAAAATAGTAAGTTCATCAGAGAAACAATGTATCTCCTCCATTCTCGTTCATTTGATGCTAGGAAATGTTGTGCAGCTCAGTTTTGAACTAAATATCATATTCTGTCCTGACATCAAATATTTGAGAACAGAGGATTAGCTATTTTTCAATTCCTGGTAAGAGTGAAAGTACCTAGGATTCAAAAAACAATACCTAAACTGATTTCAGTATAAGAGCATCACGAGCACAGTAACTTTTCATTTTCAATCTAGCCAAGCAACAATTTTGTAGGGCAACATAAAATGGCAAACTAATTCAGCTTACTGGAAAACGGGGAGAAACAGATGGCACTTACAACATTTACTGGCATGCTTGGTCGGCGGCAGCATTCAACTTAATAATAATCCAACGTCCCTGGACATGCTTGCCTATTAGATTGGAAATTACCAATTACCAAACAAAGTATAGCTGTATAGGAGATCATTACGAAGCCCGAGAAAAAGGGGTCAGATTGAGGGAGAAGGGAAAGAAATCTGATACCTTATTTCCTGGTCAAGGCTACGTCATGGCCGCCAGCAGGGATGAGGCAGCGCGGCAAGCTGCAAGAGGGATAGAGGCCGATGCCGCTCGGGACGCGACGGAGGTGCTCTGGATCAGGCGAAGCAATCTTGCGGGCTTGCCGATGTGGTGCGAGCTGGCCGAGCGAGCGACGTCGGGGCCGTAGTCGCGGGAGACCGAACTGGCTGGTTGCCGAGGTCGAAGACCTAGCGACGGAAGACCATGGCGGAAGCTGATGGACTGGCGCGGCGCAGGGAGGGCGCCCAATCTGCGAGAGGAAGGAGAGGAAGTGGTTGATACACCTGTTCCGGAGGCCGGCGGCGCTGGCCACTCCGCGGCTCAGGGGAGCAGGGCGGCGGGACGCCGGGCAGGGAGCACGCGGCGGGTGCGGAAGGTGAGGGGCGGCTGGGTGCCTGGGTCGGGGAGGAGAGGGGATGCGCTCGTGTGGAGAGGATAAGCCCCGACGCGGATGGCTGCGATGGCGCGTGGGACGGCAAAGGACGGCCAGGATGGAGCAGCGGGGGAATAAACAGTAAAACAGTAATAGTGAATAGTGTCCATGACGGGAAAAACTAAAGAGTTTATATGATGATATGATATGATATGATGAAGGACGTAAAACTATTTGACATCGTTTGCTTGAACTGGAACATCCCTACTTTGCTAGTGTAAATGTTGTTTCCAGAAGTAATATTTTAGCATTCCATTCCTGGTCTTTCTTTTAAAGAAAGCAACTCCACTACAGGATCTCCATTAATTAATCCCCGACAGTGGGTGTAAAAAGTGGCCGACAGTTTATACTTGGTAGTATATTTTTTGAATGGGCGACAGTGGGGTAGTACAAAATTATATGTTTCCCAACAGCTTTAGCAATTTCCCCTACAAGCTCATTCCCTACAAACTCATTCCCTACGGTATTCATATCCACTTAATAAAAACACTAAAAACTGTCACCCACTTGTACAAAACTGTTGGAGATTCTTAGAAATCTTGTAGTGACTCGTCGATTTGGATATATAGGTCAGTTCGAGATGATACAAGGTAGAAGAATTATAGAACAGTTCTAATTTTATTCAATGTGAAATTGTTGCAGATGCCACGAATGTTCTCTTGTCTCCTAGCTGCACGTAGGAAAATGGTGCTTGCTAATAAGATGAAGAATATGAGAGAAAAACTCAAAAAAATCAATAAGCAACGGAAGGAATTTACATTCGCAGAGAACACAGTTGGCCAGGGGCCGCAAACTTATGACCTGCGTGAAACCACATCAGATGTGAAAGAAGCACTTATATTTGGGCGGGATGAAGAGAAGAAGCAAATCACAGACCGTTTATCTGCAAGCCATAGGAAAGATGGTACCATGATACTCCCTATTTACGGCCTTGGAGGCATGGGGAAGAGTACCCTAGCACAACTGGTTTACAATGACACTCAGTTCAAACAGTATGAGCACCGGGTATGGGTTTATGTTTCTGAGGTGTTTGATTTGAAGAAAATAGGGGCATCTATAATTTCACCGCTATCAAGATGTCAACAGAATAATTTGGATACACTGGAGATGATAAAGCAATGCCTAGATGAATTGCTCCCTGGCAAGCAAATTCTGATTGTTTTAGATGATATATGGCAGAATGATGTCTCGGAGTTGGACAAACTTAAACGTATGCTTCATGTGGAGAAGAAAGGCAGCATGGTAGATGTCATTGTAACCACACGTAGTGAATCAATTGCAAAAAAAATTTGCACGGATGAGCCACACAAACTACAACCTTTAGAGAATGATATCTGTTGGGATATAATTAGAGATACAGTGGATTCGAAGATAAAAGCAACAAAGGAGAACTAGAGCGGATAGGATTGGAAATTGCAGAAAAATGTGGAGGTGTGCCATTAGCAGCACAAGCACTTGGATACACACTAAGATCAAAAGATCTGCCTGGTTGGTCAGAAATGAACAACAATGATATCTGGAAAGAATCATTTGGAGCTGATGATCCGCAACATATGAAAGTTCTTACCTCCTTGATGTTAAGTTACGAACGGATGCCACCAATCTTGAGGTTATGCTTTTCCTATTGTGCCATATTCTCAAAAGGCCATGATATCTATGAAGATGATTTGGTTCACCAATGGTTTGCTCTTGATTTCATTAAGAAGCCCTCAGAAGGCAAGGGGTATATAAAGCAACTTTTGGAAATGTCCTTCCTTCAACATTCAAAATTGTTGCCAGCAGTAAGTTTCTCTGTCAATGTGTGGTGCAGTTTCCACATTATGAGTACTAGTAGTTCTAGACCTTTGTAGTATTTGTTTATGAGCATTAATTATATATAACGCAATTCATACAAGCATAAGATGATTTTTTTTGGCGATAGTTACGCTTATGGAAGTTCGTCTCGAATTAGTTCTGTAGAACTGAGATAATTCTACTTTGTTTGAAATATTGTTGTGCCTTGTTAAAGTATGCTGACGAAGTAGAAACAATTTAGGTAGCAAAAAATAATATTTCATTTGCCAAAGGAAAAACAAAATCTTTCTATGTATGGTCAATACGTTCTGTTTTTTGTTTTTTTTTTTTTGAACTGTGATATTAGCGAAGGCCTAACAATATAATAGTGGGTAAAGGAAGCGCACACCCGCACTCCAAGCACATAATTTTGGAGCGAAACATACTATGTTAGATATTCACAATAGAGCGTTGATGATGCCTAGAAAGGACAGTTTCACACATCTCTCTGCCACATCATGCAAAACGAAACTGCTATAGATCCACAAAGCTAAAGATAGATGCACGTTGCCACAAACTGATTGAGCGACGGGCAGATACTCTCGTGTGCCGCAGGACATGGACATTGTGTGCGTGCCTGTGAACCCTGAGCGGACACTGCCTGGTGTTCGCGTCCTCGCCCTCTCCCTGGTATGATCGATGGCGCAAGAAGCCGCCATCTGGGACTGGGATGCGTCCTCGTCCGTGCTTTTGCAGTGGGGCGTGGATCAATCTGAAAGTTGCGCAGGCCAGGAAACTTAGCGGACGGCGTGCGCATTCAGGTTGAGGCGTGGTGGTACGAGTTTCGATCTCAGAATCACGTTGGGGCCGCGGCGGAAGGAATATGCATGAGCCACCAGCCACGGCCCAGTAGTCGGCTAGCGACGCACATGGGCAGTGCAGGCGGTCACACGAGACGAGCCGGCCGATGTTCCATTTCTTTAGTGCGCTTGCATGCTGAACACGTCTACATGTTAACTTTCAATTATATTTTATATTTGTATTATAAAAGATATATGCAATGCTTCTTATATATAACTAGTATGGATGCCAGCGCATTTGCGCGGCTAGACTTACTATACTATTTATATTTTTATATCATTGTAGAAGTTTAACATAGTTTATTGTTATTATTTATTTTATACTCTCTATATATAAAATATAGAAAATATATTAGAGAATTTCTCGACGTCCCTTAATTTGAGTGTGAGATGAGTCATCATTTATCCTGAATTGTCTCTTGTCTAACAATGTATTTGATTTTATTTTAGAAGTGAGGTTGGTTCAAACGTGTCATGGTAGGAAAAAAGAATGTGTCGTGCTACAAATAAACTTTTGAAGAAAATGTGTCTTGTTAAAAATAAGAAAATATGCCCGCTAGCTAGACATATCACGATGTATTTAGAAATCGGGATTAAGTGTTTATTGGATATTTTTATTATTCCAAATTTAGCTATTTTGAGCTCATAATGGTATGGTCGGTAAACTAAAAATAAGAATTAGGGATATTTTAAGCCATTTTTTATAATCCTAATTTATTTTTTTGACTTATAATGGCATAGAGGGTAATTTAGAAATAGGTGTGAAGGGTTTTTTTGATTATTTTTTTATTTCGAATTTAGCTCTTTTTTGACTCATAATGGCATGGTGGGTAATTTAAAAATTGGTGCGAGGGGTATTTTTGGATATTATTATTATTTCGAATTTAGCTATTTTATAAATATTTTTAGGGGGTTTTCTGACTAATTGTTTCATAATGGCAGTGGTGGGTAATTTTCTTTTTTTATTTCTCGGATTAACGTGGGAATTTCTAGCATTTTAGAGCGAACGTGGTAGCTCCTTTTCGCCGTCAAATATATATATAATAGATAATAGATAACAAAAAGAAACAATCATACACGTACGATGTTGTTAAGATAGTTTTTTTGCAAAAAAAAAAGGCACATTTACTGATCCCATCTCTAAAAACGCTGTATTATTATCATTTCAGGATCCTAAAGAGTTTCATATAGCGCGGTACACCATGCATGACCTAGTGAATGACCTGGCTAGGTCAGTCATAGGGGATGAGTTAATTGTGATTGATGCTTCAAAGAAGAAGAAGAGCAATAATAAAGGCAACAAGCGCAAGTACTGTCGGTTCGCACTTCTCAAAAATTACGATGGTCAGGCAAAGTTGTCAAATATTTTGCCCAAGAAAGTCCGGGCACTTCATTTTTCCAGTAGCAGCAATCTGGCCCTCCTGGATGGTTCGTTATCTTTTGCAAGGTGCTTGCGTATTCTGGATTTCAGCGAATGTTCCGGTATAATCATGCCACCCTCCATTGGTCAGTTATGCCAACTCAAGTGTCTTGTTGCTCCAATACTGCAAAATGTGAAGCTCCCGAACTCTATTGCTCAACTCTCAAATATGCAGTACCTAAACCTACGAGGATCTTCTCTGATATCTGCACTACCTGAATCAATCGGCAAACTCACTGGGCTAATATACCTTGGTTTGCAAAATTGTCCTGCCATATTGCACGTGCCAGAATCACTTGGTGAACTGAAAAGCTTGGAAAATCTTGATATGAATTATTGTTCCGGAATCACTGCCCTTCCAGAATCAATTGGTGGACTGAAAAGTTTGACGGGGTTGTACATGTCAGATTGTTCCGGAATCACTGTCCTTCCAGAATCAATTGGTGGACTGGAAAGTATGACGAAGCTCCACATGTCAGGTTGTTCCGGAATCACTGTCATTCCAGAATCAATTGGTGGACTGCAAAGTTTGACGAGGTTGTACGTGTCAGGTTGTTCCGGAATCACTGTCCTTCCAGAATCAATCGGTGGACTGAAAAGTTTGACGGTGCTCCAAATGTTCCGTTGTTCCGGAATCACTGTCTTTCCAGAATCAATTGGTGGACTGAAAAGTTTGACGGAGCTCCACATGTCAGGTTGTTCCGGAATCACTGTCCTTCCAGAATCAATTGGTGGACTGAAAAGTTTGACGGAGCTCGATATATCATATTGTTCCGGAATCACTGTCCTTCCAGAATCAATAGGTGGACTGAAAAGTTTGATGAAGCTCGATATATCATATTGTTCCGGAATCACTGTCCTTCCAGAATCAATCGGTGGACTGAAAAGTTTGAAGGAGCTCGACATGTTTTATTGTTCCGGAATCACTGTCCTTCCAGAATCAATTGGTGGACTGAAAAGTTTGACGGGGTTGTACATGTCAGATTGTTCCGGAATCACTGTCCTTCCAGAATCAATTGGTGGACTGGAAAGTATGACGAAGCTCCACATGTCAGATTGTTCCGGAATCACTGTCCTTCCAGAATCAATCGGTGGACTGAAAAGTTTGACGAGGTTGTACATGTTAGGTTGTTCCGGAATCACCGTCCTTCCAGAATCAATTGATGGACTGAAAAGTTTGACGGAGCTCAATATATCATATTGTTCCAGAATCACCGTCCTTCCAGAATCAATCGGTGGACTGGAAAGTTTGACGGTGCTCCACATGTCAGAGTGTTCCGGAATCACTGTCCTTCCAGAATCAATTGGTGGGCTGAAAAGTTTGACGGAGCTCGACATGTCAGGTTGTTCCGGAATCACTATCCTTCCAGAATCAATCGGTGGACTGAAAAGTTTGACGAGGTTGTACATGTCAGATTGTTCCGGAATCACTGTCCTTCCAGAATCAATTGGTGGACTGAAAAGTTTGACGTACCTCAACATAACATATTGTTCCGGAATCACTGTCTTTCCAGAATCAATTGGTGGACTGAAAAGTTTGACGGGGTTGTACATGTCAGATTGTTCCGGAATCACTGTCCTTCCAGAATCAATTGGTGGACTGAAAAGTTTGACGGGGTTGCACATGTCAGATTGTTCCGGAATCACTGTCCTTCCAGAATCAATTGGTGGACTGGAAAGTATGACGAAGCTCCACATGTCAGGTTGTTCCGGAATCACTGTCCTTCCAGAATCAATCGGTGGACTGAAAAGTTTGACGAGGTTGTACATGTCAGGTTGTTCCGAAATCACCGTCCTTCCAGAATCAATTGATGGACTGAAAAGTTTGACGGAGCTCAATATATCATATTGTTCCAGAATCACCGTCCTTCCAGAATCAATCGGTGGACTGGAAAGTTTGACGGTGCTCCACATGTCAGAGTGTTCCGGAATCACTGTCCTTCCAGAATCAATTGGTGGGCTGAAAAGTTTGACGGAGCTCGACATGTCAGGTTGTTCCGGAATCACTATCCTTCCAGAATCAATCGGTGGACTGAAAAGTTTGACGGAGCTCAATATATCATATTGTTCCAGAATCACTGTCCTTCCAGAATCAATTGGTGAACTGAAAAGTTTGATGTGGTTGTACATGTCAAAGTGTTCCGGAATCACTGTCCTTCCAGAATCAATTGGTGAACTGAAAAGTTTGACGGGGTTGTACATGTCAGATTGTTCCGGAATCACTGTCCTTCCAGAATCAATTGGTGGACTGAAAAGTTTGATGATTCTCCGTATGGGTGGTAACCCAGAACTGAAGCAGTGGTGTGAGTCAGAGGAGAACAAAAAGAAACTTGCTCACATAAATGAAATAGTAAGTTCACTGCTGAATTGTTAAGTTTTATAAAGTTCATAATTCAAGCTTCTAGTTATACAACATTATTATCGTATCGTTTGCATACATCCTTTTTCTGTACTTGAACCTTTGGATCTAATCACCTTCTCTACTTGCTCAACATCAATTGTTTTTTTATTGCAATGCTCTACCTCATTAACCACGCCCCCGCCTGCCTTTCCCGGATCCTCCGGTGGTTGCGAGCCACCACACCGCTGCCGCTGCCCTTTCTTCCCTACATCCGGAGGCCAGCGGGCCGCTCGGCTGCCACCCACCCATCATAACGTCTCGATCGTTAGCCACTCGGGTCATCTCTTACTCCTGTCTTACACCGTCGAGGGGATCACTCAGGAGTTAGCACTGGGGCTGGTAGAGGAGGGTGAGCAGCTTGCACGTATGTGTACTACTAGAGCCTCAATCTCGATGCCACAGACGGCAGGTCGGGCAGAGGCGGAGGAAACCGCGACGACCGCGCGCGGAGCACATCACAATGGGCATGCAACAGCAGCAGCGGTTGGCGGTGATGTCGTACTGTACTGGATTGGAGTTGGGTCAGGCCAGCTTACTGTACGAGCGAGGCTGCGGCTCTTGTCGGCCGATCGTAGCTATAGCTAGACGGAGGAAACCGCGAGGCAAGCAATAATACAAGTCCCATATGATGGCTCTCTAAATGTCGAGCTAGCGAGGCGTAGCGCTTTGCCATTCTATTCTTCGATTCTCTTCAGTAAACTACCTGCGGTTTACTATTTTATTATACATACTGCTCTAATGCTCTTAGTGATCGATTGTGCCCATACAGACTCAGCAAAAACATAGGAACATGTGTTCTGTTCATTAATTTTTCTGCTGTTCACGGTGCATAAATTTCTGTTACGTTACCACCTTTCCAACATAATACTACTTAAATTGTTGTCGCTATTGACTTTTTTCGTTAACTTTGACCATTCGTCTTATTCAAAATACTTGGCCAAATATGTAAAATTATAAGTTACATTTCAACTTCTTTTAGTGATAAAACAAATCCTAATAAATTATATGTAAAATTTTGAAATATTTTGAATAAAATGAATGATCAAACGTAACGAAAAAGTTAACAGCGACAACAATTTAAGAATGGAGGGAGTATAATTTAACTGGATCAGTGCTTACTTTTTTCAACTGGGCAGGTTTTTTAGGACTGTGATTAGCTTAAGCAAGCATCACACAAGACATGGCTATTGTCCACCGGCCACCAGAATAATAAAAGGGATTCAGGAGGCAACTTCGGAACTGAAGGCACCGCTTGTGGTGGAACCGTGTGAGGAAGTTGATTCCATTCGATGGTCGGCACCTACAGGACAGGATGGCAGGATACGATTCAATTTGTTTTCGTTCGGCAGTCAGCACCTTCTTTTTCCTTCTCGTATGCATGCTATTTATCTCTGTATGGACGAAGGGTGTACAATATGGTGTGCACCACCAATCTAGACAGTCCCAATGAGCGAATCATATGATTCCAGACAGAATCTAGCTACTTGGGTGGTTTATCAGCTGTTTATTGCTCCTGTGCGACAAGCACTCCTTTTACTGTTTATTAAGAAACGTTAAGGTCTGAACAAGTGCACTTTGCCTATGAGCTCGTTGATTTCATTGCAAGTTTTCTAATCTAGCAAGTAAGAGAAGCTCCATCACTCGGTTTATTTCCATTTTCTTGTCTTTTCAATTTTGTTATTAACCTTTGGAGCTTTTGTCACTTATTAGATTAGAAGCTTGCAATGAAATCAACAAGCACGTCCAAACTGATCGTTTGTACTTGAAACTGATGAAGGGCTTCTAGATTTACATGTGTGCAGAACATCTGTACTGGCTCATGGGCAGAGCAGAGCAAATTAGATCACCCTGGGCTGCTGCAGATCGAGATGAAGTTCTTTGTTGTCAAAGATGAGATCATCTGTTTTGGGGAGAAGAAAAAATGAAGCAGGTCGTTCTCATGTCCAAAAACAACGGAACAAGTGCCTTTTAAAATTGAACTAATTATTGCACCCTGAGGGAAAGAGAAACAACATGAAGGGCTAGCTAGTGGGGTTTTGACCATTTGTACCACCCCGCCCTCTTTTCGTTTCAGCTTTACTCTATAGTAGCGTCAAGTAATTTGGCCCTTTAGTGTATTAATTAGACCAGCAGCACTTTGTTATGTGTGGTTCGTTTTTATGGCCAGCCAAAGCTGCCTGGCAAAGTAAAGTAAGGCATAATCAGTTCTTTGAGCTCTGTTGTTCGATCTTAACGAAAAGGCAGCAGGTAAAGTCGTATACATCATTCATGAAGAAGGTCGAGATCATGACAAAGCTCAGCTGAAGAGCAACGTACAGGCAATATTAATAATAGTTTGATCACTAAAAGAATGCGCGACAGAGAGGTATAGGTGCATGTCGGATCGAGATTAAAGAAGTGATGCACCTAATCTAATTTAGTTAATTAGCCGCTGGGCAGCTGTGGTCTGGTCGAACTGCGTGCTGTATATGTGTGCGAGCAAGCCATATACACACCCAGAATGCCACGACGCGAGCGGTGAAGAGTGCCATTACACCCAGAGGGAGGCGCCGCCGACGCGACGTTGATGAGCTCATCCATGACCGCCGCCATGTACACGCGACAGCCCCCGAGTCCGTCTTCTTTGTCACAAAAGGTACTCCATCCCTCTGTTCGATCTCTCCACGCACGACAGCATCACGCGTCGGCTGCCTGATGAACCGTGAACGCGACGCTTCGGGCAAGGAACCATATTCGCTGAGAGCGCGAGGATTTCTTCTGCAGTAGGAGGAACCATATTCTTCGCTGAGAGCTCAGGATTTCTTCTGCAGTAGGAGGAACCATATTCTTCGCTGAGAGCTCAGGATTTCTTCCGCCGTGGGAGGAACCATATACGACTGATCCAGCCGGCAAAAGGACTGCTACTTCCGCAGCAGGAGAGGAGGAACCAAACGCATAAAGGTTAGGTCTACTTCACCTTGTTGGTTCATCGTAGAGCCTAATAAGAACAAAACTCATCTAGTGCTGCAGGGGTGTGAAGAAAGATCCAGAGCTCCGCCGAAGCCATGGCGGAAGTAGCAGCGGGACTGCTCACGTCGGCGGTCATCAAGATTGCTGGCGATAAGCTGAGCTCTGCAATCGAGGAGCAGGTCAATTTGGTATGCAACTTCAGTGACGACCTCAAGGACATGAAAGAGAACATGGAATCCATTGCGGCGGTGCTCCAAGATGCTGAGAAGCAGTCCATTACGAAACAGTCGGTGCGGCTGTGGCTCAAGCGGCTCAAGCACGCATCCTTAGACATCTCCGACATGATGGATGAGTACCAAGACACTACCGAAAAGGTACATATAACTCTTCTATCTATGCATAATATTTTTGTAGATCGAGATGGTTGTTTATTTGTTTGTCCACCCGAACAAGATTCACGTAGTGCTTTGGGAGGAGGGGGAGAGGGAGGGGGGAGAGAGTCTTTGTTGGCCATGGCAGTATTTGTCGTACACATATATTATCTACAGGCTATGGCTTGTTCAGTATATTGGTTACTAGTTGAGAGCCCCGCGCGTTGCCGCGGGCATTATTTACATTTGTTAAACATTATGCATCATAGGGTTCATATGAAAACCATTATTAAGGGAATAAGCTTGAGCAGATAAAGAAGGTTCCACCTATAACATGCGTCATGTAAAGGAAAAGCCAATGTGACTGTTGTTTCCAAACCCATTAAACATACAAAGTAATCCTCCACAGGTATCCTCCCTGTTTCACATCACAGAGTGGTCATATCGGATCTTAGAAGCATATTTTTGCGAAATAACCAAAGAGTTCCTCAATCTTGATGAGATCTTAATGAGAACTGGCTCAAAGTGTTGAAATTATCATCCATAAAATAATGGCCATCACTCATACGCTAGAAAAAGAAGTGTCTGAACTTCAAATCTCATATAAGCTCACACTATTCATTTGTTGTTTTTTGGTGCAAATTAACTAAAAAGTCAACTATATTTCATTGAACACATGCAACAAAATTAATAACATGGAATTAAACAATGAAGAACGTGCGATAAGCTAAATAAAGTGGAATCGAACATTCAAGAAACAAATATTACTCAGTGGCATGCCCATGCTCCTTTAACTGATACAAACTTCACTGTAGAAAAGCATTTACATTTGCAAATCACTGGACATCATAACATGAAAAACCATCATTGGGAAAATAAATTTCGGTACGCAAAGACGTCAGTGTCACTTCATGAAATCCAAAAACTGATGGACATTCCAAAAGAACATACCGATCACATATCTATCTTCAACAAACCACTCTGAGCCGGTGATGTTGACAACAGTGCTTTCGCATTGCGTTGAAAAATCTCACATGTTTTGTTTTTTGGAAAAGGCTGCCATCAGTAGTTCCTGGAAAGAAACTTTGTATTAAAAAAAAACCATTATATCATTCCATATTAGCATATACGTTGCCGAAGAAGCCATCAGTTCAAATGCAAATGGAAAACAGATTGAGAAAAGTAAACAGAGTAGAAAAAACTGTTCAAAAAGAAACCCTCTGAAACAAACTGTACAATAGCTTATAGCTTTACGCCTCCACTGAAATACTATGCAAGACAGATGCTGAATTTTTAATCAAGTAGAATTTGTGCACATAGTTGAAACATATAACGGATCTGAGTGCTCATCCCTTCAAATGGAACTAAATAGTATTTGTGGTAGTAGGGCAGGGTAAGTGCACTCCAAGGAGCGAAATTATTTAAACAGCATTTTGTACAGGTGTTTTAGGAAGTAAAGTAATAAAATTTAAATCTGCAAGAGCAGGCTTCATAAACATAGAAGATTTGTAGCTGCATTCTGAGATTTAGCATATGGAAGCAGGTAAAACAAATACTAAAAGGAAATAAACATTTCAGTATACCATCCCAAAGATGAAAAAGATGCAGTATAGGGGAAAAATGTTCCCAGTAAGAAAAGGCTACGGATCTAAGCATGGTAAAGGGAAAAAATGTTCCCAATAATCAATGAGACACGAAGTACAGCAAGAGCATATGGAATAGTAGAAGGAAGATTGAAGATTGAACACATAAATCGTACCAGAAAGGTGAGTAGCCAAGTGCCTTCGTACAGGACGGTTAGATTGGAAGGTAAAACCCATAGGGAAGTCAGTGGCAGAATCTGGTGCTCCATCCAGCATAGCGTCACAGCTAGGAGGGCCTGCAAACAAATACGTGAAATAGAGAACGGTTGTGCAAGTTTTGTGTGGCCTGGCAATCAGAGCTACTCATCAAGTAACCATCTGCACGGTATCACAAATGGCATGCGTGTTTATTTATGTAAAATATTCTTACTTGGAAACATATTAGAGTTTGCCAAATTATATTACACGTCGATTGATCTTTCTAGTTTTGCTCTAACCTGGTCTTTTGCTCTAAGAATTTATGACTACTCTTCTTTGCTACATGAATTCTTTTTACAGAATTCAAATTAGATAAACTCAAAGAGAGCGCCTGAAATGCACTTATAATAACAAATTGGCGTGCAAATAAAAATCAATTTTTGTATGATGTTTCATAGCAATCTGCAGTTAATATGAGGAACCTTGGTGTAACTAACCTCTGATGTAAGCACTCATTATGGTCTGCTCAAGCTGGAAGGAACTAATTCTTTAACAATCAGTAGATTGAACCATAATAGGGAAATAGTAAAACATCAGTCACGTTTTAAACAATGAGGGAACAAAGCATTGTATAAAAAATTAAGTCTGGGGATAATTTATAGAATTCTGAAGCAACCATAATGCAGTTGAGGACAAAACAAAACAGCATCATCTTGATGCATGTTTACTAACATTTTGGTTCCATAAAGTGATCAATGTGGGAGCAGCAAAATAGTAAGTTCATCAGAGAAACAATGTATCTCCTCCATTCTCGTTCATTTGATGCTAGGAAATGTTGTGCAGCTCAGTTTTGAACTAAATATCATATTCTGTCCTGACATCAAATATTTGAGAACAGAGGATTAGCTATTTTTCAATTCCTGGTAAGAGTGAAAGTACCTAGCACTACCAGAATCCAGAATTTTTTTGTGGGTCGTAAACCGCCAAAAAAACTACGAAAACCGCCAAGGAAATCGTTTCTGAGGGTGAACCGTCAAGCAAATACCGCCAAGAATAGAGCGCCATGGAATACACATTACCATGGCGATCGACCGCCAAGAAAACATTTACTGACGGCATTCCTTGACGATGGCTGCCAAGGAAATTATGATATCGTCAGCTCCCCACAAAAAATTCTTGACGGTGCGAACCGCCAAGGAAACATATTTTAGTGACGGTTAGCAACCGCCAAGAAATACTTGTTTCCTTGACGGTGCAGCACCGCCAAGTAAAAACCTATTTCCTTGACAGCCTAACACCGCCAAAAAATACTTGTTTCCTTGACGGTAAAGCACCGCCAAGTAAATTGATTTTACCTGGCGGTGAGAAAAGCCGCCAAAAAAATGTTGAGTTTTCTTGGCATCCACAACAGCCAAGGATATATTGGGAATCAAAGCATTTTATTTCATTACCAAGCAAATTCAATTCAAATGTGTTCACACCTAGCAACCATATTGACACTGGAAGGCTCATGATATAGCACGCATATATAACAGGTGAAACATACATATGATCCGTTACTACAAGTCTCAACACTGCATATACTGTACGTAGTACTTAGTCCATGATGCCCTGCATCAGTCCCATACCAACACAACATGCAAAAGATAAGGCAGTGCATGGTAACTCACAGGTCACCACAGTTAGCTAGCAAAAGGTTAGTCTGTCATCAGACCAAATTCCAACCAAAAAAGACCAAAAGAAGTCTGCGCTTCACTACATCGATCAGTTGGCTGTGTTAGGCATCAATGGTCTTCATCGAAGCCATCGTTGTCACTGCCGTCACCTGAGTAGGCATGGTTCTCATCATAGTTATTGCAGCCATTCTCGTCGCCGATGTGTTCATTGCCGTCATCATCATCACCGGAGTGGTCATTGCCATCATCATCACCAGAGTGGTCAGTGCCGCCATTATCATCATCGCTAATCATGCCATCTTCAGCCATGTCATTGTTGTGCATGTGATCAGCTGAGTGAGAGACTTCATTTGATGTTCCAGGAGCCTACAAAAGACATTGGCACATCCTCAATATGCAGGTTATGCTTACTGATAGATAACTGAATTAGGCTGATTATCATACAAGTTCTTCTTACTGACAAAAACTATATTAGAATGCCACTGGGAACATCACAAATATAATTGCTTTAAGTAATAACTCAGCACCCCATTTGCCAAACAAAATTGTTTTTTGACACCTTACCATTTACTTAAACTAAGGTTGTGGTCTAAGCCCATGTTAATCAACAGGAAGCCACCTGTTCACTGCTGTAATTCATGTTGGCATTCTGCCACCAAACAATATCAATTCTCTAGATGCAATGACCTAGAGACATTAAAAGAATTTCCAAAAAAAAAAGAGGTAAACGAGTACAATATTGGAACCTGGTGACGACGGGCATCAATATCTGCAAGGCGCCTTAGCAGATCAGCTGGTGGTTCCTTCCCAAAATCCGCATAAAACCTCTGCAATTGAAAATCAACCAGATGATCACACAACCATATGGCAAATTAATTGATGTAAGACAATAAATGGACATTACCATGATCAGTTCACGATTAACACTATTTTCCTCAATGAGCATCTCGTTAGTTTCCTTGAGCTGTTCATTTTCATGGATCAAACTACGACAATAGTCAGAGTTGGTTGGCTTAACATTCATTGATTTCACAGCTGCTAGAACTTCGGCCTTATCCACAGCACCATTGCCTATTGGAAAACGGCCATGGCGTAGACCATTGCCTAGGGTGTACAAGACTTTTCCATCCAACTGTTTTGAATTCTCATCTGGTACTGCAGCTCTATAGTCCTTCTGAAATAAATATGAAAATTATGAAGAATGAATAATTTTCCTCAAAGAATGATAAACAGCCATTCAGAACATACCAAGAGTTTTTGTGCTTTTTGGCTGGGGATCGGGCCACTAGTTCCAGTGGTGTCCACATTTTTTACTCCAGATTTCATTACTGCATATGTGTTTAAAGTGCTACCCTTCCCAGGGCCATAAGTAAATTCCTACAGGACCAACAAGTAACAAGTTATCATTGGGCAAAATTACTAGAGATAAATGACGAAAGACGGAACTGAGCATGACACTAGAATTTCATACCAAGTACTGTTGTGTCTCAGAAAAATTGCGAGAACCGCCTCGATTCTTAACTGGATCTTCAGATTTCAGTCGTGACTCTTGGGCTCTCCTTCTCTTTACTTTGTACTCTTTAGAAGTCCAGTAGCGGGCAAGGAGGGCCCAAACCTCTGGATTACACCACTCAAGCCTACAGTCCAAGTATTGTTCTTCTGTAAATTCTTCTGTCCGTGCTCGTGTGTCATCACATTCTTCATCTCTGTTACAGTAGTACTTCTTGATAGCTTCCAAACGAAGTTGGTGCATCATATTGGTCACCCTCCTCACTAGATAGTTCTCCAAATTACGGTCAGCACGCCTCCTATCTGCCAACTTTACTGTGAACTTGCTCTGCATGTGTAGGAAAAGGCAAAGTCAGAAATGCAAAATAAAATATGAGAACCATAAGTACACAATGTTGTATCATTACCCAAAACTCTTGCTTCACTTTTCTGGCATATGACCCACCACCAATCTTTTTGCAATAATAATCATTCCACGAAAATGCTGGACGTTTAGCAACTACATTTCCATAATCGTCATATATCTTGATAATGCCCGGGTATAGCCGTTTGAGGATAATTCCAACTATTGTGGGATACTTCAAGCCTTTTGGGTTGTAATTAACATAAGTGAATTGGCTGCAACAAAAACTTGACATTTCAGTTTGCTTTAATAATTTCAAGGGGAGTGGATCATGCACATATATGCAAATATGAACTTATATGTTCACTTACCTGTCGCCAACAGGCTCTAGCTCAACTTTTGCACCACGTGGAGGTAACCTCATTTTTGTCCGTGACATCTTCCCTCGCCCTCTTTTCGGAGGGTCATCTCTGACCCCATCCTCGTGGCCCCGTTTGGTACCAGTAGCACTTGAGGTAACAGCATTGGTGTTCATTTGGGAATCAACTCCATCAGACCTTTGAGAGTTAACACCATCAGCACTTCTCCTTTGGGAGTTAACACCATCTGCACTGCTCCTTTGGGAGTTAACACCATCAGCACTTCTCCTTTGGGAGATAACACCATCAGCAATGTTACTTTGAGTGTTAACACCATCAGCACTTCTCCTTTGGGAGTTAACACCATCAGCAATGTTTCTTTGAGTGTTAACACCATCAGCACTTCTCCTTTGGGAGTTAACACCATCAGCACTGTTTCTTTGAGAGTTAACACCATCAGCACTTCTCCTTTGGGAGTTAACACCATCAGCACTTCTCCTTTGGGAGTTAACACCATCAGCACTTCTCCTTTGAGAGTTAACACCATCAGCACTGCTCCTTTTGGAGTTATCACCACCAGCAACATTGCTCCTTTGGCTGGTCTCACCCTGTGAAGCACGCTTACTGACAAGCTTTCTGTGTCGAAGGCTCTGCATCTCCTGTAAGTTCACTTGTATCATTTAAGTTAGAAATAATGGCATATTTTCAATAATAAGTAACAATTGAAATAAAGTACAATATCATAACATGTAATTTGTAATGGTTATAAAATGACACATGTATAGCACACATTCAGGATATATGAAGGAGATGGAAATCACACTTCTGTTGATACATTAAATCATACATGTATAGCACACTTTCAGGATTTAACTCATGTAAAGGACATGAAAAAGTTCAGGTACAATTGTAATCTCAATAAAAAAGGGTCAATAATCATTTGGGTCATAAGTTGAAAGTCCAGGCTGATCATCTTGATCCTCTTCTTCATGTGTCTCTTCATCTGACTCCAATGGTTCTTCACCTTCTGCTAAAGTGTTCAGTTTAGACAGGAAATCCAAATCCTTTTTATTTGTTATCTCATCTGAGCCAGATGCAGTGATACTATCTAGTTCCATCCCTAAATCAATGACAAAAGTGCCTTGCAGTCCATCCTCTTGATAAAAAGACATTTCTTGCACCGGGACATTATCATGATTTGAATCACCACTAGTGTCATTTGAAGGAACATATCCATGTGGTGAAACATGATATGTAATCCACCAATCAGCTAGATCTGACTTTTCCTGACATGCATAAGGCAAATAATAAACCTGTTTAACTTGACTTGCCATAACAAATGGTTCAAAAACTGATAGTCTAGAGGTGTGGTTAATCTCCACCAAACCCAAGTTTCTAGTACGCTTCGTTCCTTTCGGTGTTGGATCAAACCAATGACAATCAAATAGAACTATCTCCAACTGCAAGTCGCCTTCCCATCTTATTTTTATGATGTCCTTAATTATACCATAATATTCCAGCTCATCATTATTCTCATCAACACAGGATACACAAACACCACTATTAACTGTAGTTAATCCTGGTTTAGATTTCTCATGCTGCTCAGAGCGAAATCTATATCCATTCACATCATAACACCCATAGCTGGATACCCTCTTGCGAAAACCATAGGATATTTCACATAACGCACTGTCAATGGTAGATGCATTCATGCACTGCAAATTCAATATAATTTGATATGTTAGACTTAGTTTTTTCTATACAGGGAGCAACCTTACTTAATGTGAAGTGTTCAGAAACATTACTTCTTCTTTGAACCAATCAAAGAAGTTAAGCCCACGTTTTCCACGGCTATTCTTCCACCCATTTAACCTTAAGTCCCGGAGCTGCTCAGGTTTTGGTTTAGTTCTGCTCTTCCACTGTTCTTTATCAAATTTTCTAGGGGAACAACATAAGTTAGAATAGTGATAACCTAAATATACTGAATTAAAAAACAATGGTATGTAGAATGAATTTAGCTCATACTTGAAATATTCATCCATCTCCGGCATGTTTGTCAGAATATACAAGAAAGCAGCCCCATACTCTTCAGTTGAGAGAGTACGAATACCTCTAGGGCTGGTGCACCGGCCAGGATATTGAAAGATTTCAAGATTGCAGGAACTTTCAAAAGTACATGCACCGTCATCGTATCGAGGAATCTTGTTTCTGACTGAACGGACGTGGGGCTTAAAGTAAAGAGAGAGGAAGTTTGTGGCTTCCTCAACTAATTCAGCCTCTACAATACAGCCCTCTACACGAGCCCTATTTCGCACTTTCTTTCTAAGATTTTGGATTTTCCTACATCAACCAGAAAAGGATCTTTTAGAAAAAAAAAGTATAACTAGAGTGAAGTACAGTATGTAGTTTGTTATTTTACCTCTCAAATGGATAGTTCCAACGGGCTTGGACAGGCCCCCCTAGTCTAGCTTCATATGGAAGATGAATAATGAGATGTTGCATAGGGTTGAAGAACCCCGGAGGAAATATCTTCTCCAGTTTGCAAATAAGAACAACAATTTGCTTTTCAAGAGAAACTATGGCTTCCTTACTCAGCTCTTTGGCACACAACTGCCTATAAAAAAAACTAAGCTCAGCTAAACACAACCATATGTCCTCCGGAAGGAAGCCACGAAAGACAGCTGGGAGTAGCCGTTCCATGAATATGTGGTAATCATGGCTCTTCCAGCCAATGATCTTCTTTGTCAATAAGTTCACTCCTCTCCTAATGTTTGCTGCATACCCATCAGGAAACTTGACTTCTTGAAACCATTTAAGGATCTTTATCTTATCTTTCTTATCAATGCAGAATGGGGCTCGTGGTTTGTGCCACTTACCATTTTCCTTTAGCACCAGATGCATTGATGGACGGTTGCATATAACAGCTAAATCTTGCCTCGCCTTAGCATTGTCCTTAGTCTTATCAGGTATGTCATAACATGTGTTCCATACTGCTTCAGCCATATTCTTCTCATTGTGCATCAAATCAATGTTGTGTGGAAGCAACAATTTACGGAAGTATGGAAGTTGCCAAAAGCAACTAATATGGGTCCAATTGTGCGATATACCAAAATTATCTTGATCAACTACACATTCATTCATTATAGCAAGGATTTCTTCACCTTTTAAACGCCTTGGGGCCTCATCAAGCACCACTGTATCCTTTCGAAATGCATTTGCTTGAAATCTGAATTCATGGTCTCTAGGCAAAAAACGTCGATGGCAGTCAAACCAGCAAGGTTTACGACCATACCGAAGGTTAAATCCATTACTATCACACAAGCATATTGGACATGCAAATTTACCATGAGTGCTCCATCCCGCAAAATCACCATAAGCAAGGAAGTCATGTACTGACCATAGATAGGCTGCCCTCATGATAAAGTTTTGTTTTAGTGAAGCATCCCAAGTTTCAACCCCTTCCCATAACATCATTAGTTCGTCAACTAACGGTTGCAACAAAATGTTTAGTTTCTTTCCAGGATGTTCAGGACCTGGTACTACAAGTGCAAGGAATATATATTCAGACTTCATGATTGTGCCTGGAGGAAGATTCAATGGAGTAACAAACACGGGCCAACATGAATATGGAGCTGCACCGGAACTAAAAGGTTGGAAACCATCCGTTGCAAAAGCAAGCCTTACATTTCTGGGGTCACTACCAAAATCTGGGAAGTCTTTATCAAATTGTTGCCATGCTTCCCCATCACAAGGGTGCAGTATCTTATCTGATTTGGAACACTTGTGTGATTGCATCAGCTTTGCTGTATGTGCATGTGCATACAGCCTTTGTAGTCTATCTTTAATGGGAAGGTACCGCAATATTTTACGTGGAACTTTATTCTTGCCTTCTTCATAGCGAGAGGTACCGCAAACATCGCATTTGTCTTTGTATTCATTATTTTTGTAGTAAAGCATGCACAGGTTATAGCAAACATCAATTTTCAGATATGGCATACCAAGGCCCTCAAATAATTTCTTTGATTGGTAAAAGTCCTTGGGCAACTTAGAATCTGGAGGTAAAAGTTCATGAATTAACTCCAAGTTTGCTTCAAAGTGTGCAATTGACATGTTATACTGTGATTTCAAAGCTAACAAACGGGCTACTGCAGAAAGAGCCGAATGTGATGTGTTCTCATGAACTGATTGATCAACACTATCAACCATCCTATAAAAAGCACGAGCATAGGCTGTTGGTTCCTCATCGACTGTAGGTAGATGATTTACGCAGAGGTCAACCAACATATCATCCATACGATCAGCTTCATTGAAACCATCATCATTTTCAATTTCACCATGCTCCCCATGTGAGGTCCATATTCTATAATCATCCATGAACCCATGCTTACACAGGTGCATCTCTACATCAAACCTTTTTTGTCTAACATAGTTTCGACACAAGGCACAAGGACACTTAATGGTGCCATTTTCAACCAGACTAAGCATAGAGAATGCACGATCTAAGAAACTGTTGGTGTTTTCAATCCATTCATTAGAGGGTGCCCGCCCATGAGACCAACCATCATACATCCACTCACGGTCTGCCATGAATGTGTTCTATAAAAGGATAAGCATGATGACAATGTTTCAGTTTCACAACAGCCAGACATAGAGGTAGCTACAAATATAATATAATCGTAACAAAAATGTGTGAAATGCATAGTTCAACCAATCATCATTGTATGTTTCCCACGAATCTCAACAAAGCAATTAATCAACAGATCATTGCAACTGGAATAATCCACTCTGAAGTGTCAGACAATAGGAAAAGCAAATCTTACCACAAGATTATCTATTCGAGATGGTGGCAGATGGACTTCACAGATAGGCGTGTTCAGATGCGTTTCTTATCTCCCCCTGAAACAATCAAATGCCTATAAATTTTTTCACAAAAATAATGATAACTTTTAAAAGAAAATAACCGGATTGCTATTTGTGTTTCGGCTCACCTGCAACATTGGTGGGTTCTATCTGATGGCGTACAGCTAGATGCTTTCTTCTTCGTTGGCCAATGAATCCAGCCTTTCTCAACCTGCAAATCAGCAAATGGAATTGTTAGCTCCTCAGATTGGGGGAAAAGGAGGATTGGGTGTGGGGGGGAGAGGAGATTGGGGCCGCTGCAAGTAGGATTAGGGCGACCTTTAAAAGTTCGGGGCGAGCTGCATATGGAGGTGGGAATCCGGGCGAGCTGCAGATTGAGATGAAATTGGGCGAGCTGCAGGTGGGATTGGAGAGAGGCGAGCTGCAGGAGGGATTGGGGGCGAGCTGCAGGAGGGATTGGGGGCGAGCTGCAGGAGGGATTGGACTGGAGAGGCAGGAGGGATTGGGGGCGAGCTGCAGGAGGGATTGGACTGGAGAGGGGCGAGCTGCAGGAGGGATTGGAGAGGTTTGGGGCGAGCGCGCGCAGGGATGGGGGTGGCGGGTTTTTTTTTTTTTTTTTTTTTTTTTTTTTTTTTTTTTTTTTTTTGATCAAACATACCTATATATTCATATTAAGGAAATACAACCATACATACAGAACAGGTATGCCATACAAGGATACGGACAGCTGTCCCACCATAGTGCAAGGAGGCCCTTAGAAAAAACAGAAATTACACTTAGGTCCCTGGACCACCAGCACGGCATCGACGGCAAAATCCACCATCGCCGGCCACCACCAGCGCGAGCAGATCTCGCCGCCACCACGAACCCGCCGCCGGAGAGGGTTCCATCGCCCAAAGGCTTTTGAAAGAGCCGGGAAGGACACCCGCATAACGGGATGAGCAAAAGCCGACCGCGCTTCCGGCCGGGACGCGCCCCGAACACCTCCCAGCTTGGATCCGCTCGCCGACGACGACGAAAGCCACCGCGGAACCCCGAGCAGGACCCAACCCCCCAACTTCCACCAACCCACAGCCTCCATCTCCTTGAAACAAAAGAGCAGCTTGCATCTCACCTCGCCGAAATCGAAGAAGAAGACGCGCCACCGCCTGACTCCTAAAGGGGAACTCCTCGACGGGAGCTCCACCCCCACGAGCTCGCCGCCGGCACCGGAGTGAAGCGCCGGCGGGGCGCGGTCGAGCTCGGAGGGACCAGCTCGGACGTGAGGCCGTCGCCGCCGCGACCTCGTCGACGACCGCCGAAGACCTAACCCTAGAACTAGGAAAACCTAACCTAGGACCTAATCTACCACCAGCCGACGGGAGGCCAGCGGTCTCCGCCACCTCGCGACGCCCCGGAGGGCATCGGAGGCGACGGAGACCACCGGATCCGCCGGCGGGGACGCGAGCTCTCCCGGTCGCCTCTCTCAACTGTAGCTGGGGGTGGCGGGTTGAGAGACGCAGGCTGCTGCTATGTTTTCCCCTTTGGCTTTTAACCTGAGAGTGTGGGAGCTGGGCGCGGGCGCGGGCATGAAAAAAATTCGCTACTCGACGCGCGCGTGCTAACCTTTTCGCTGGAAGCCTTTCGCGCCGGCGCGTGGTACGTGGCATTAGCTTTCGCGCCAGCGCCGCATGCACAATTTCGTGCAGGTAAAATTGGATGATGAAGAAGAATCGTGTAAAAAAAGGGATGGAGAATGTTGTTGAGCAAAGTTATAGCACATATTAGAGTTGCATGACCCTAACAACTCAACACATGATCATATAACGTGGCAATTATCAGAGTCAAGTTGACATGCATAAAAAAGTTTGCATTTGATTTGGATACATGAAAATGTTTGTGTTCTATACTTGATTACATTATTATCTCTTTTTGAGAGGAAAATTGTATTGCTGAGTACCTAGATATCATAGCTAAAGGTAAAGACATTGAAATTTGCACAACTGGCTAAATTGTATAGCTTGATTATGCGACTAGGTCATATTATCAAATAGTTAGATGGAGACAACAATTTCATAACGTCAACTGATTATATAACTGGATATGCATAAAGATGTAGAAAATAATCATTCGATCTAATTACATTCTAAGAACTGGAGTTAACAAACAACCGTTTCATCATGTTAAGTGATTTGGCGTATATATGATTAATGTTCTCAAACAATTATTCTACAGTTTGTTACACACATATTCTATTTGTATCATAACTTGACGTGTCCATATTGCAACTGTGTGCTCTTTTAGTGTTCATGTTAGGCTTTTGTGCCGAATAGCAATGCTAAGTGGACATGAAGGATAACCACAGATATTATACTTACAGTTTATATTCCAAGCATCATAAAAAATTATTTTTCTAATCATGATAACTATTTCCATTCCAAATCATACAATAAGATCATGAATTGACATTCAAAGTCATGATTCATGGCAATGCTCATTCTAAAAAGTGTGTGTAACATTCATCATAGAACTAGACCAATTTAAGAGATCACCTACTTTCTTTGTTAATTGCAACAATCTGAACAAGACATGTACAAAAAATGTTATTAGTTTCTAAATATCATAGCATATATGAAAATTCTATTCACAAATATTCTTAAACAAGCTTAATTTCTATGTGTTCTAAATACTTTGGTACTATTTCAGTGAGAGGTTTGTGGAAACCGCCAAGAAAATACATATTTTCTTGGCGGTACCGTCACAAAAATAGAATTTTTCTTGACGGTACATCCTAACCGCCAAAATAAAAGCTTTTTTCTTTGGCGGTTCATGTAACCGCCAAGAAAACACGTTATTTCTGTGACGGTTCGAAGACACTGCCAAGAAAATAATGCTTTCGTGGCGGTCTGAGAACACTGCCAAGAAAATTCCATTTTTCGTGGCGGTCGTCATTTGACTCTCACTAAAATAATGCACCGCCAAAGATATTCGAATTTCTGGTAGTGTAGGATTCAAAAAACAATACCTAAACTGATTTCAGTATAAGAGCATCACGAGCACAGTAACTTTTCATTTTCACTCTAGCCAGCAACAATTTTGTAGGGCAACAAAAAATGGCAAACTAATTCATCTTACTGAAAAACGGGGAGAAACAGATGGCACTTACAACATTTACTGGCATGCTTGGTGCGGCGGCAGCATTCAACTTAATAATAATCCAACGTCCCTGGACATGCTTGCCTATTAGATTGGAAATTCCCAATTACCAAACAAAGTATAGCTGTATAGGAGATCATTACGAAGCCCGAGAAAAAGGGGTCAGATTGAGGGAGAAGGGAAAGAAATCTGATACCTTATTTCCTGGTCAAGGCTACGTCATGGCCGCCAGCAGGGATGAGGCAGCGCGGCAAGCTGCAAGAGGGATAGAGGCCGATGCCGCTCGGGACGCGACGGAGGTGCTCTGGATCAGGCGAAGCAATCTTGCGGGCTTGCCGATGTGGTGCGAGCTGGCCGAGCGAGCGACGTCGGGGCCGTAGTCGCCGGAGACCGAACTGGCTGGTTGCCGAGGTCGAAGACCTAGCGACGGAAGACCATGGCGGAAGCTGATGGACTGGCGCGGCGCAGGGAGGGCGCCCAATCTGCGAGAGGAAGGAGAGGAAGTGGTTGATACACCTGTTCCGGAGGCCGGCGGCGCTGGCCACTCCGCGGCTCAGGGGAGCAGGGCGGCGGGACGCCGGGCAGGGAGCACGCGGCGGGTGCGGAAGGTGAGGGGCGAGCTGGGTGCCTGTGGGTCGGGGAGGAGAGGGGATGCGCTCGTGTGGAGAGGATAAGCCCCGACGCGGATGGCTGCGATGGCGCGTGGGACGGCAAAGGACGGCCAGGATGGAGCAGCGGGGGAATAAACAGTAAAACAGTAATAGTGAATAGTGTCCATGACGGGAAAAACTAAAGAGTTTATATGATATGATATGATGAAGGACGTAAAACTATTTGATATCGTTTGCTTGAACTGGAACATCCCTACTTTGCTAGTGTAAATGTTGTTTCCAGAAGTAATATTTTAGCATTCCATTCCTGGTCTTTCTTTTAAAGAAAGCAACTCCACTACAGGATCTCCATTAATTAATCCCCGACAGTGGGTGTAAAAAGTGGCCGACAGTTTATACTTGGTAGTATATTTTTTGAATGGGCGACAGTGGGGTAGTACAAAATTATATGTTTCCCAACAGCTTTAGCAATTTCCCCTACAAGCTCATTCCCCACAAACTCATTCCCTACGGTTTCATATCCACTTAATAAATACACTAAAAACTGTCACCCACTTGTAGAAAACTGTTGGAGATTCTTAGAAATCTTGTAGTGACTCGTCGATTTGGATATATAGGTCAGTTCGAGATGATACAAGGTAGAAGAATTATAGAACAGTTCTAATTTTATTCAATGTGAAATTGTTGCAGATGCCACGAATGTTCTCTTGTCTCCGAGCTGCACGTAGGAAAATGGTGCTTGCTAATAAGATGAAGAATATGAGAGGAAAACTCAATAAAATCAATAAGCAACGGAAGGAATTTACATTCGCAGAGAACACAGTTGGCCAGGGGCCGCAAACTTATGGCCAGCGTGAAACCACATCAGATGTGAAAGAAGCACTTATATTTGGGCGGGATGAAGAGAAGAAGCAAATCACAGACCGTTTATCTGCAAGCCATAGGAAAGATGGTACCATGATACTCCCTATTTACGGCCTTGGAGGCATGGGGAAGAGTACCCTAGCACAACTGGTTTACAATGACACTCAGTTCAAACAGTATGAGCACCGGGTATGGGTTTATGTTTCTGAGGTGTTTGATTTGAAGAAAATAGGGGCATCTATAATTTCACCGCTATCAAGATGTCAACAGAATAATTTGGATACACTGGAGATGATAAAGCAATGCCTAGATGAATTGCTCCCTGGCAAGCAAATTCTGATTGTTTTAGATGATATATGGCAGAATGATGTCTCGGAGTTGGACAAACTTAAACGTATGCTTCATGTGGAGAAGAAAGGCAGCATGGTAGATGTCATTGTAACCACACGTAGTGAATCAATTGCAAAAAAAATTTGCACGGATGAGCCACACAAACTACAACCTTTAGAGAATGATATCTGTTGGGATATAATTAAGAGATACAGTGGATTCGAAGATAAAAGCAACAAAGAAGAACTAGAGCGGATAGGATTGGAAATTGCAGAAAAATGTGGAGGTGTGCCATTAGCAGCACAAGCACTTGGATACACACTAAGATCAAAAGATCTACATGGTTGGTCAGAAATGAACAACAATGATATCTGGAAAGAATCATTTGGAGCTGATGATCCGCAACATATGAAAGTTCTTACCTCCTTGATGTTAAGTTGCGAACGGATGCCACCAATCTTGAGGTTATGCTTTTCCTATTGTGCCATATTCTCAAAAGGCCATGATATCTATGAAGATGATTTGGTTCACCAATGGTTTGCTCTTGATTTCATTAAGAAGCCCTCAGAAGGCAAGGGGTATATAAAGCAACTTTTGGAAATGTCCTTCCTTCAACATTCAAAATTGTTGCCAGCAGTAAGTTTCTCTGTCAATGTGTGGTGCAGTTTCCACATTATGAGTACTAGTAGTTCTAGACCTTTGTAGTATTTGTTTATGAGCATTAATTATATATAACGCAATTCATACAAGCATAAGATGATTTTTTTTGGCGATAGTTACGCTTATGGAAGTTCGTCTCGAATTAGTTCTGTAGAACTGAGATAATTCTAGTTTGTTTGAAATATTGTTGTGCCTTCTTAAAGTATGCTGACGAAGTAGAAACAATTTAGGAATAGCAAAAAATAATATTTCATTTGCCAAAGGAAAAACAAATCTTTCTATGTATGGTCAATACGTTCTGTTTTTTGTTTTTTTTTTGAACTGTGATATTAGCGAAGGCCTAACAATATAATAGTGGGTAAAGGAAGCGCACACCCGCACTCCAAGCACATAATTTTGGAGCGGAACATACTATGTTAGATATTCACAATAGAGCGCTGATGATGCCTAGAAAGGACAGTTTCACACATCTCTCTGCCACATCATGCAAAACGAAACTGCTATAGATCCACAAAGCTAAAGATAGATGCACGTTGCCACAAACTGATTGAGCGACGGGCAGATACTCTCGTGTGCCGCAGGACATGGACACTGTGTGCGTGCCTGTGAACCCTGAGTGGACACTGCCTGGTGTTCGCGTCCTCGCCCTCTCCCTGGTATGATCGATGGCGCAAGAAGCCGCCATCTGGGACTGGGATGCGTCCTCGTCCGTGCTTTTGCAGTGGGGCGTGGATCAATCTGAAAGTTGCGCAGGCCAGGAAACTTAGCGGACGGCGTGCGCATTCAGGTTGAGGCGTGGTGGTACGAGTTTCGATCTCAGAATCACGTTGGGGCCGCGGCGGAAGGAATATGCATGAGCCACCAGCCACGGCCCAGTAGTCGGCTAGCGACGCACATGGGCAGTGCAGGCGGTCACACGAGACGAACCGGCCGATGTTCCATTTCTTTAGTGCGCTTGCATGCTGAACACGTCTACATGTTAACTTTCAATTATATTTTATACTTGTATTATAAAAGATATATGCAATGCTTCTTATATATAACAAAAAGAAACAATCATACACGTACGATGTTGTTAAGACTAGTTTTTTTGCAAAAAAAAAGGCACATTTACTGATCCCATCTCTAAAAACGCTGTATTATTATCATTTCAGGATCCTAAAGAGTTTCATATAGCGCGGTACACCATGCATGACCTAGTGAATGACCTGGCTAGGTCAGTCATAGGGGATGAGTTAATTGTGATTGATGCTTCAAAGAAGAAGAAGAGCAATAATAAAGGCAACAAGCGCAAGTACTGTCGGTTCGCACTTCTCAAAAATTACGATGGTCAGGCAAAGTTGTCAAATATTTTGCCCAAGAAAGTCCGGGCACTTCATTTTTCCAGTAGCAGCAATCTGGCCCTCCTGGATGGTTCGTTATCTTTTGCAAGGTGCTTGCGTATTCTGGATTTCAGCGAATGTTCCGGTATAATCATGCCACCCTCCATTGGTCAGTTATGCCAACTCAAGTGTCTTGTTGCTCCAATACTGCAAAATGTGAAGCTCCCGAACTCTATTGCTCAACTCTCAAATATGCAGTACCTAAACCTACGAGGATCTTCTCTGATATCTGCACTACCTGAATCAATCGGCAAACTCACTGGGCTAATATACCTTGGTTTGCAAAATTGTCCTGCCATATTGCACGTGCTAGAATCACTTGGTGAACTGAAAAGCTTGGTGCATCTTGACATGTCACATTGTTCCGGAATTACAGTCCTTCCAGAGTCACTTGGTGAATTGAAAAAATTGGAAAATCTTGATATGAATTATTGTTCTGGAATCACTGTCCTTCCAGAATCAATCGGTGGACTGAAAAGTTTGACGGAGCTCGACATGTCAGGTTGTTCCGGAATCACTATCCTTCCAGAATCAATTGGTGGACTGAAAAGTTTGACGGAGCTCAAAATATCATATTGTTCCAGAATCACCGTCCTTCCAGAATCAATTGGTGAACTGAAAAGTTTGACGTGGTTGTACATGTCAAAGTGTTCTGGAATCACTGTCCTTCCAAAATCAATTGGTGAACTGAAAAGTTTGACGGTGCTCGACATATCATATTGTTCCGAAATCACTGCCCTTTCGGAATCAATTGGTGAACTGAAAAGTTTGACGGAGCTCGACATGTCAGGTTGTTCCGGAATCACTGTCCTTCCAGAATCAATCGGTGGACTGAAAAGTTTGCGGAGCTCAAAGTGTTAGGTTGTTCCGGAATCACTGTCCTTCCAGAATCAATCGGTGGACTGAAAAGTTTGACGAGGTTGTACATGTCAGGTTGTTCCGGAATCACTGTCCTTCCAGAATCAATTGGTGAACTGAAAAGTTTGACGGACCTCGACATGTCAGGTTGTTCCGGAATCACCGTCCTTCCAGAATCAATTGGTGGACTGAAAAGTTTGATGGGGTTGTGCATGCCATATTGTTCCGGAATCACTGTCCTTCCAGAATCAATCGGTGGACTGAAAAGTTTGACGAGGTTGTACATGTCAGGTTGTTCCGGAATCACCGTCCTTCCAGAATCAATCGGTGGACTGGAAAGTTTGATGGAGCTCGACATGTCAGGTTGTTCCGGAATCACTATCCTTCCAGAATCAATTGGTGGACTGAAAAGTTTGACGAAGCTCTACATGTCACGTCGCTCCAAAATCACTGTCCTTCCAGAATCAATTGGTGAACTGAAAAGTTTGACGGTGCTCTACATGTCAGGTTGTTCCGAAATCACTGTCCTTCCAGAATCAATTGGTGAACTGAAAAGTTTGACGTACCTCAACATAACAAATTGTTCCAGAATCACTGTCCTTCCAGAATCAATCGGTGCACTGGAAAGTTTGACGGAGCTCCACATGTCAAAGTGTTCCGGGATCACCGTCCTTCCAGAATCAATCGGTGGACTGGAAAGTTTGACGGAGCTCCACATGTCAGAGTGTTCCAAAATCACTGTCCTTCCAGAATCAATTGGTGGACTGAAAAGTTTGACGAAGCTCTACATGTCAGGTTGTTCCAAAATCACTGTCCTTCCAGAATCAATTGATGAACTGAAAAGTTTGACGGTGCTCAACATGTCAGGTTGTTCTGGAATCACTGTCCTTCCAGAATCAATTGGTGAACTGAAAAGTTTGACGTACCTCAACATAACATATTGTTCCAGGATCACTATCCTTCCAGAATCAATTGGTGGACTGAAAAGTTTGACGAAGCTCGATATATCATATTGTTCCGAAATCACTGTCCTTCCAGAATCAATTGGTGGACTGAAAAGTTTGACGGGGTTGTACATGTCAGGTTGTTCCGGAATCACTGTCCTTCCAGAATCAACCGGTGAACTGAAAAGTTTGACGGTGTTGTACATGTCAGGTTGTTCCGGAATCACTGTCCTTCCAGAATCAATTGGTGGACTGAAAAGTTTGACGGAGCTCTACATGTCAGATTGTTCCGGAATCACTGTCCTTCCAGAATCAATTGGTGGACTGAAAAGTTTGAGGGGGTTGTACATGTCAGGTTGTTCCGGAATCACTGTCCTTCCAGAATCAATCGGTGGACTGGAAAGTTTGATGGAGTTCGTCATGTCAGAGTGTTCCGGAATCACTGTCCTTCCAGAATCAATTGGTGGACTGAAAAGTTTGATGATTCTCTATATGGGTGATAACCCAGAACTGAAGCAGTGGTGTGAGTCAGAGGAGAACAAGAAGAAACTTGCTCACATATATAAAATAGTAAGTTCACTGCTGAATTATTAAGTTTTATAAAGTTCATAATTCAAGCTTCTAGTTATTTTTTTTTTTAGAAAAAGCTTTTTTGCCTGCTTTTATTGAAAGCAATAAGAGTTTTACACATCATCCACACCCACTGGGGATACCAGTTTACAATATCTCGACAGGCCAAAGAAACTCCAAAGCTTTTTGAGAGCCTAACACATGGGAACTACATGAAGTCTTCTTCTTCAGTAGGCTTCCTCCTCCTTGCTTGCTCGTGAAAGGATTGAGACCACCGCTTGAGTTCTTGTAGCTTCTCTTCCAGTAACTCCTTTTGCTGTGGTCGGAGTAAGCTTCTAGTTATACAACATTATTATCGTATCGTTTGCACACATCCTTTTTCTGTACTTGAAACTTTGGATCTAATCACCTTCTCTACTTGCTCAACATCAATTGTTTTTTATTGCAATGCTCTACCTCATTAAGCACGCCCCCGCCTGCCTTTCCCGGATCCTCCGGTGGTTGCGAGCCACCACACCGCTGCCGCTGCCCTTTCTTCCCTACATCCGGAGGCCAGCGGGCCGCTCAGCTGCCACCCACCCATCATAACGTCTCGATCGTTAGCCACTTGGGTCATCTCTTACTCCTGTCTCACACCGTCGAGGGGATCACTCAGGAGTTAGCACTGGGCTGGTAGAGGAGGGTGAGCAGCTTGCACGTATGTGTACTACTAGAGCCTCAATCTCGATGCCACAGACGGCAGGTCGGGCAGAGGCGGAGGAAACCGCGACGACCGCGCGCGGAGCACATCACAATGGGCATGCAACAGCAGCAGCGGTTGGCGGTGATGTCGTACTGTACTGGATTGGAGTTGGGTCAGGCCAGCTTACTGTACGAGCGAGGCTGCGGTTCTTGTCGGCCGATCGTAGCTGTAGCTAGGCGGAGGAAACCGCGAGCCGATCAATAATACTAGTCCCATATGATGGCTCTCTAAATGTCGAGCTAGCGAGGCGTAGCGCTTTGCCATTCTATTCTTCGATTCTCTTCAGTAAACTACCTGCGGTTCACTATTTTATTATACATACTGCTCTAATGCTCTTAGTGATCGATTGTGCCCATACGGACTCAGCAAAAACATAGGAACATGTGTTCTGTTCATTCATTTTTCTGCTGTTCACGGTGCATAAATTTCTGTTACGTTACCACCTTTCCAACATAATACTACTTAAATTGTTGTCGCTATTGACTTTTTTCGTTAACTTTGACCATTCGTCTTATTCAAAATACTTGGCAGTCAGCACCTTCTTTTTCCTTCTCGTATGCATGCTATTTATCTCTGTATGGACGAAGGGTGTACAATATGGTGTGCACCACCAATCTAGACAGTCCCAATGAGCGAATCATATGATTCCAGACAGAATCTAGCTACTTGGGTGGTTTATCAGCTGTTTATTGCTCCTGTGCGACAAGCACTCCTTTTACTGTTTATTAAGAAACGTTAAGGTCTGAACAAGTGCACTTTGCCTATGAGCTCGTTGATTTCATTGCAAGTTTTCTAATCTAGCAAGTAAGAGAAGCTCCATCACTCGGTTTATTTCCATTTTCTTGTCTTTTCAATTTTGTTATTAACCTTTGGAGCTTTTGTCACTTATTAGATTAGAAGCTTGCAATGAAATCAACAAGCACGTCCAAACTGATCGTTTGTACTTGAAACTGATGAAGGGCTTCTAGATTTACATGTGTGCAGAACATCTGTACTGGCTCATGGGCAGAGCAGAGCAAATTAGAACACCCTGGGCTGCTGCAGATCGAGATGAAGTTCTTTGTTGTCAAAGATGAGATCATCTGTTTTGGGGAGAAGAAAAAATGAAGCAGGTCGTTCTCATGTCCAAAAACAACGGAACAAGTGCCTTTTAAAATTGAACTAATTATTGCACCCTGAGGGAAAGAGAAACAACATGAAGGGCTAGCTAGTGGGGTTTTGACCATTTGTACCACCCCGCCCTCTTTTCGTTTCAGCTTTACTCTATAGTAGCGTCAAGTAATTTGGCCCTTTAGTGTATTAATTAGACCAGCAGCACTTTGTTATGTGTGGTTCGTTTTTATGGCCAGCCAAAGCTGCCTGGCAAAGTAAAGTAAGGCATAATCAGTTCTTTGAGCTCTGTTGTTCGATCTTAACGAAAAGGCAGCAGGTAAAGTCGTATACATCATTCATGAAGAAGGTCGAGATCATGACAAAGCTCAGCTGAAGAGCAACGTACAGGCAATATTAATAATAGTTTGATCACTAAAAGAATGCGCGACAGAGAGGTATAGGTGCATGTCGGATCGAGATTAAAGAAGTGATGCACCTAATCTAATTTAGTTAATTAGCCGCTGGGCAGCTGTGGTCTGGTCGAACTGCGTGCTGTATATGTGTGCGAGCAAGCCATATACACACCCAGAATGCCACGACGCGAGCGGTGAAGAGTGCCATTACACCCAGAGGGAGGCGCCGCCGACGCGACGTTGATGAGCTCATCCATGACCGCCGCCATGTACACGCGACAGCCCCCGAGTCCGTCTTCTTTGTCACAAAAGGTACTCCATCCCTCTGTTCGATCTCTCCACGCACGACAGCATCACGCGTCGGCTGCCTGATGAACCGTGAACGCGACGCTTCGGGCAAGGAACCATATTCGCTGAGAGCGCGAGGATTTCTTCTGCAGTAGGAGGAACCATATTCTTCGCTGAGAGCTCAGGATTTCTTCTGCAGTAGGAGGAACCATATTCTTCGCTGAGAGCTCAGGATTTCTTCCGCCGTGGGAGGAACCATATACGACTGATCCAGCCGGCAAAAGGACTGCTACTTCCGCAGCAGGAGAGGAGGAACCAAACGCATAAAGGTTAGGTCTACTTCACCTTGTTGGTTCATCGTAGAGCCTAATAAGAACAAAACTCATCTAGTGCTGCAGGGGTGTGAAGAAAGATCCAGAGCTCCGCCGAAGCCATGGCGGAAGTAGCAGCGGGACTGCTCACGTCGGCGGTCATCAAGATTGCTGGCGATAAGCTGAGCTCTGCAATCGAGGAGCAGGTCAATTTGGTATGCAACTTCAGTGACGACCTCAAGGACATGAAAGAGAACATGGAATCCATTGCGGCGGTGCTCCAAGATGCTGAGAAGCAGTCCATTACGAAACAGTCGGTGCGGCTGTGGCTCAAGCGGCTCAAGCACGCATCCTTAGACATCTCCGACATGATGGATGAGTACCAAGACACTACCGAAAAGGTACATATAACTCTTCTATCTATGCATAATATTTTTGTAGATCGAGATGGTTGTTTATTTGTTTGTCCACCCGAACAAGATTCACGTAGTGCTTTGGGAGGAGGGGGAGAGGGAGGGGGGGAGAGAGTCTTTGTTGGCCATGGCAGTATTTGTCGTACACATATATTATCTACAGGCTATGGCTTGTTCAGTATATTGGTTACTAGTTGAGAGCCCCGCGCGTTGCCGCGGGCATTATTTACATTTGTTAAACATTATGCATCATAGGGTTCATATGAAAACCATTATTAAGGGAATAAGCTTGAGCAGATAAAGAAGGTTCCACCTATAACATGCGTCATGTAAAGGAAAAGCCAATGTGACTGTTGTTTCCAAACCCATTAAACATACAAAGTAATCCTCCACAGGTATCCTCCCTGTTTCACATCACAGAGTGGTCATATCGGATCTTAGAAGCATATTTTTGCGAAATAACCAAAGAGTTCCTCAATCTTGATGAGATCTTAATGAGAACTGGCTCAAAAGTGTTGAAATTATCATCCATAAAATAATGGCCATCACTCATACGCTAGAAAAAGAAGTGTCTGAACTTCAAATCTCATATAAGCTCACACTATTCATTTGTTGTTTTTTGGTGCAAATTAACTAAAAAGTCAACTATATTTCATTGAACACATGCAACAAAATTAATAACATGGAATTAAACAATGAAGAACGTGCGATAAGCTAAATAAAGTGGAATCGAACATTCAAGAAACAAATATTACTCAGTGGCATGCCCATGCTCCTTTAACTGATACAAACTTCACTGTAGAAAAGCATTTACATTTGCAAATCACTGGACATCATAACATGAAAAACCATCATTGGGAAAATAAATTTCGGTACGCAAAGACGTCAGTGTCACTTCATGAAATCCAAAAACTGATGGACATTCCAAAAGAACATACCGATCACATATCTATCTTCAACAAACCACTCTGAGCCGGTGATGTTGACAACAGTGCTTTCGCATTGCGTTGAAAAATCTCACATGTTTTGTTTTTTGGAAAAGGCTGCCATCAGTAGTTCCTGGAAAGAAACTTTGTATTAAAAAAAAACCATTATATCATTCCATATTAGCATATACGTTGCCGAAGAAGCCATCAGTTCAAATGCAAATGGAAAACAGATTGAGAAAAGTAAACAGAGTAGAAAAAACTGTTCAAAAAGAAACCCTCTGAAACAAACTGTACAATAGCTTATAGCTTTACGCCTCCACTGAAATACTATGCAAGACAGATGCTGAATTTTTAATCAAGTAGAATTTGTGCACATAGTTGAAACATATAACGGATCTGAGTGCTCATCCCTTCAAATGGAACTAAATAGTATTTGTGGTAGTAGGGCAGGGTAAGTGCACTCCAAGGAGCGAAATTATTTAAACAGCATTTTGTACAGGTGTTTTAGGAAGTAAAGTAATAAAATTTAAATCTGCAAGAGCAGGCTTCATAAACATAGAAGATTTGTAGCTGCATTCTGAGATTTAGCATATGGAAGCAGGTAAAACAAATACTAAAAGGAAATAAACATTTCAGTATACCATCCCAAAGATGAAAAAGATGCAGTATAGGGGAAAAAATGTTCCCAGTAAGAAAAGGCTACGGATCTAAGCATGGTAAAGGGAAAAAATGTTCCCAATAATCAATGAGACACGAAGTACAGCAAGAGCAATATGGAATAGTAGAAGGAAGATTGAACACATAAATCGTACCAGAAAGGTGAGTAGCCAAGTGCCTTCGTACAGGACGGTTAGATTGGAAGGTAAAACCCATAGGGAAGTCAGTGGCAGAATCTGGTGCTCCATCCAGCATAGCGTCACAGCTAGGAGGGCCTGCAAACAAATACGTGAAATAGAGAACGGTTGTGCAAGTTTTGTGTGGCCTGGCAATCAGAGCTACTCATCAAGTAACCATCTGCACGGTATCACAAATGGCATGCGTGTTTATTTATGTAAAATATTCTTACTTGGAAACATATTAGAGTTTGCCAAATTATATTACACGTCGATTGATCTTTCTAGTTTTGCTCTAACCTGGTCTTTTGCTCTAAGAATTTATGACTACTCTTCTTTGCTACATGAATTCTTTTTACAGAATTCAAATTACAAAGAGAGTGCCTGAAATGCAATTTTAATAACAAATTGGCGTGCAAATAAAAATCAATTTTTGTATGATGTTTCATAGCAATCTGCAGTTAATATGAGGAACCTTGGTGTAACTAACCTCTGATGTAAGCACTCATTATGGTCTGCTCAAGCTGGAAGGAACTAATTATTTAACAATCAGTAGATTGAACCATAATAGGGAGATAGTAAAACATCAGTCACGTTTTAAACAATGAGGGAACAAAGCATTGTATAAAAAATTAAGTCTGGGGATAATTTATAGAATTTCTGAAGCAACCATAATGCAGTTGAGGACAAAACAAAACAGCATCATCTTGATGCATGTTTACTAACATTTTGGTTCCATAAAGTGATCAATGTGGGAGCAGCAAAATAGTAAGTTCATCAGAGAAACAATGTATCTCCTCCATTCTCGTTCATTTGATGCTAGGAAATGTTGTGCAGCCCAGTTTTGAACTAAATATCATATTCTGTCCTGACATCAAATATTTGAGAACAGAGGATTAGCTATTTTTCAATTCCTGGTAAGAGTGAAAGTACCTAGGATTCAAAAAACAATACCTAAACTGATTTCAGTATAAGAGCATCACGAGCACAGTAACTTTTCATTTTCAATCTGGCCAAGCAACAATTTTGTAGGGCAACATAAAATGGCAAACTAATTCAGCTTACTGAAAAACGGGGAGAAACAGATGGCACTTACAACATTTACTGGCATGCTTGGTGCGGCGGCAGCATTCAACTTAATAATAATCCAACGTCCCTGGACATGCTTGCCTATTAGATTGGAAATTCCCAATTACCAAACAAAGTATAGCTGTATAGGAGATCATTACGAAGCCCGAGAAAAAGGGGTCAGATTGAGGGAGAAGGGAAAGAAATCTGATACCTTATTTCCTGGTCAAGGCTACGTCATGGCCGCCAGCAGGGATGAGGCAGCGCGGCAAGCTGCAAGAGGGATAGAGGCCGATGCCGCTCGGGACGCGACGGAGGTGCTCTGGATCAGGCGAAGCAATCTTGCGGGCTTGCCGATGTGGTGCGAGCTGGCCGAGCGAGCGACGTCGGGGCCGTAGTCGCCGGAGACCGAACTGGCTGGTTGCCGAGGTCGAAGACCTAGCGACGGAAGACCATGGCGGAAGCTGATGGACTGGCGCGGCGCAGGGAGGGCGCCCAATCTGCGAGAGGAAGGAGAGGAAGTGGTTGATACACCTGTTCCGGAGGCCGGCGGCGCTGGCCACTCCGCGGCTCAGGGGAGCAGGGCGGCGGGACGCCGGGCAGGGAGCACGCGGCGGGTGCGGAAGGTGAGGGGCGAGCTGGGTGCCTGTGGGTCGGGGAGGAGAGGGGATGCGCTCGTGTGGAGAGGATAAGCCCCGACGCGGATGGCTGCGATGGCGCGTGGGACGGCAAAGGACGGCCAGGATGGAGCAGCGGGGAAATAAACAGTAAAACAGTAATAGTGAATAGTGTCCATGACGGGAAAAACTAAAGAGTTTATATGATATGATATGATGAAGGACGTAAAACTATTTGATATCGTTTGCTTGAACTGGAACATCCCTACTTTGCTAGTGTAAATGTTGTTTCCAGAAGTAATATTTTAGCATTCCATTCCTGGTCTTTCTTTTAAAGAAAGCAACTCCACTACAGGATCTCCATTAATTAATCCCCGACAGTGGGTGTAAAAAGTGGCCGACAGTTTATACTTGGTAGTATATTTTTTGAATGGGCGACAGTGGGGTAGTACAAAATTATATGTTTCCCAACAGCTTTAGCAATTTCCCCTACAAGCTCATTCCCCACAAACTCATTCCCTACGGTTTTCATATCCACTTAATAAATACACTAAAAACTGTCACCCACTTGTAGAAAACTGTTGGAGATTCTTAGAAATCTTGTAGTGACTCGTCGATTTGGATATATAGGTCAGTTCGAGATGATACAAGGTAGAAGAATTATAGAACAGTTCTAATTTTATTCAATGTGAAATTGTTGCAGATGCCACGAATGTTCTCTTGTCTCCGAGCTGCACGTAGGAAAATGGTGCTTGCTAATAAGATGAAGAATATGAGAGGAAAACTCAATAAAATCAATAAGCAACGGAAGGAATTTACATTCGCAGAGAACACAGTTGGCCAGGGGCCGCAAACTTATGGCCAGCGTGAAACCACATCAGATGTGAAAGAAGCACTTATATTTGGGCGGGATGAAGAGAAGAAGCAAATCACAGACCGTTTATCTGCAAGCCATAGGAAAGATGGTACCATGATACTCCCTATTTACGGCCTTGGAGGCATGGGGAAGAGTACCCTAGCACAACTGGTTTACAATGACACTCAGTTCAAACAGTATGAGCACCGGGTATGGGTTTATGTTTCTGAGGTGTTTGATTTGAAGAAAATAGGGGCATCTATAATTTCACCGCTATCAAGATGTCAACAGAATAATTTGGATACACTGGAGATGATAAAGCAATGCCTAGATGAATTGCTCCCTGGCAAGCAAATTCTGATTGTTTTAGATGATATATGGCAGAATGATGTCTCGGAGTTGGACAAACTTAAACGTATGCTTCATGTGGAGAAGAAAGGCAGCATGGTAGATGTCATTGTAACCACACGTAGTGAATCAATTGCAAAAAAAATTTGCACGGATGAGCCACACAAACTACAACCTTTAGAGAATGATATCTGTTGGGATATAATTAAGAGATACAGTGGATTCGAAGATAAAAGCAACAAAGAAGAACTAGAGCGGATAGGATTGGAAATTGCAGAAAAATGTGGAGGTGTGCCATTAGCAGCACAAGCACTTGGATACACACTAAGATCAAAAGATCTACATGGTTGGTCAGAAATGAACAACAATGATATCTGGAAAGAATCATTTGGAGCTGATGATCCGCAACATATGAAAGTTCTTACCTCCTTGATGTTAAGTTACGAACGGATGCCACCAATCTTGAGGTTATGCTTTTCCTATTGTGCCATATTCTCAAAAGGCCATGATATCTATGAAGATGATTTGGTTCACCAATGGTTTGCTCTTGATTTCATTAAGAAGCCCTCAGAAGGCAAGGGTATATAAAGCAACTTTTGGAAATGTCCTTCCTTCAACATTCAAAATTGTTGCCAGCAGTAAGTTTCTCTGTCAATGTGTGGTGCAGTTTCCACATTATGAGTACTAGTAGTTCTAGACCTTTGTAGTATTTGTTTATGAGCATTAATTATATATAACGCAATTCATACAAGCATAAGATGATTTTTTTTGGCGATAGTTACGCTTATGGAAGTTCGTCTCGAATTAGTTCTGTAGAACTGAGATAATTCTAGTTTGTTTGAAATATTGTTGTGCCTTATTAAAGTATGCTGACGAAGTAGAAACAATTTAGGAATAGCAAAAAATAATATTTCATTTGCCAAAGGAAAAACAAAATCTTTCTATGTATGGTCAATACGTTCTGTTTTTTGTTTTTTTTTTGAACTGTGATATTAGCGAAGGCCTAACAATATAATAGTGGGTAAAGGAAGCGCACACCCGCACTCCAAGCACATAATTTTGGAGCGAAACATACTATGTTAGATATTCACAATAGAGCGCTGATGATGCCTAGAAAGGACAGTTTCACACATCTCTCTGCCACATCATGCAAAACGAAACTGCTATAGATCCACAAAGCTAAAGATAGATGCACGTTGCCACAAACTGATTGAGCGACGGGCAGATACTCTCGTGTGCCGCAGGACATGGACACTGTGTGCGTGCCTGTGAACCCTGAGTGGACACTGCCTGGTGTTCGCGTCCTCGCCCTCTCCCTGGTATGATCGATGGCGCAAGAAGCCGCCATCTGGGACTGGGATGCGTCCTCGTCCGTGCTTTTGCAGTGGGGCGTGGATCAATCTGAAAGTTGCGCAGGCCAGGAAACTTAGCGGACGGCGTGCGCATTCAGGTTGAGGCGTGGTGGTACGAGTTTCGATCTCAGAATCACGTTGGGGCCGCGGCGGAAGGAATATGCATGAGCCACAAGCCACGGCCCAGTAGTCGGCTAGCGACGCACATGGGCAGTGCAGGCGGTCACACGAGACGAACTGGCCGATGTTCCATTTCTTTAGTGCGCTTGCATGCTGAACACGTCTACATGTTAACTTTCAATTATATTTTATATTTGTATTATAAAAGATATATGCAATGCTTCTTATATATAACAAAAAGAAACAATCATACACGTACGATGTTGTTAAGACTAGTTTTTTTGCAAAAAAAAAAGGCGCATTAACTGATCCCATCTCTAAAAACGCTGTATTATTATCATTTCAGGATCCTAAAGAGTTTCGTATAGCGCGGTACACCATGCATGACCTAGTGCATGACCTGGCTAGGTCAGTCATAGGGGATGAGTTAATTGTGATTGATGCTTCAAAGAAGAAGAAGAGCAATAATAAAGGCAACAAGCACAAGTACTGTCGGTTCGCACTTCTCAAAAATTACTATGGTCAGGCAAAGTTGTCAAATATTTTGCCCAAGAAAGTCCGGGCACTTCATTTTTCCAGTAGCAGCAATCTGGCCCTCCTGGATGGTTCGCTATCTTTTGCAAGGTGCTTGCGTATTCTGGATTTCAGCGAATGTTCCGGTATAATCATGCCACCCTCCATTGGTCAGTTATGCCAACTCAAGTGTCTTGTTGCTCCAATACTGCAAAATGTGAAGCTCCCGAACTCTATTGCTCAACTCTCAAATATGCAGTACCTAAACCTACGAGGATCTTCTCTGATATCTGCACTACCTGAATCAATCGGCAAACTCACTGGGCTAATATACCTTGGTTTGCAAAATTGTCCTGCCATATTGCACGTGCCAGAATCACTTGGTGAACTGAAAAGCTTGGTGCATCTTGACATGTCACATTGTTCCGGAATTACAGTCCTTCCAGAGTCACTTGGTGAATTGAAAAAATTGGAAAATCTTGATATGAATGTTTGTTCTGGAATCACTGTCCTTCCAGAATCAATCGGTGGACTGAAAAGTTTGACGGAGCTCGACATGTCAGGTTGTTCCGGAATCACTGTCCTTCCAGAATCAATTGGTGGACTGAAAAGTTTGACGGGGTTGTACATGTCAAATTGTTTTGGAATCACTGTCCTTCCAGAATCAATTGGTGGACTGAAAAGTTTAACGAAGCTCTACACATCAGGTTCCAGAATCACTGTCCTTCCAGAATCAATTGGTGGACTGAAAAGTTTAATGTATCTCAATATATCATATTGTTCCGGAATCACTGTCCTTCCAGAATCAATCAGTGGACTGAAAAGTTTGACGGAGCTCAACATGTCAGGTTGTTCCATAATCACTGTCCTTCCAGAATCAATCGGTGGACTGAAAAGTTTGACGGAGCTCAACATGTCAGGTTGTTTCAGAATCATTGTCCTTCCAGAATCAATCGGTGGACTGAAAAGTTTGACGGAGCTCAACATGTCAGGTTGTTCCAGAATCACTGTCCTTCCAGAATCAATTGGTGGACTGCAAAGTTTGACGAGGTTGTACATGTCAGGTTGTTCCGGAATCACTGTCCTTCCAGAATCAATCGGTGGACTGAAAAGTTTGACGGTGCTCCAAATGTTCCGTTGTTCCGGAATCACTGTCTTTCCAGAATCAATTGGTGGACTGAAAAGTTTGACGGAGCTCCACATGTCAGGTTGTTCCGGAATCACTGTCCTTCCAGAATCAATTGGTGGACTGAAAAGTTTGACGGAGCTCCACATGTCACGTTGTTCCGGAATCACTGTCCTTCCAGAATCAATAGGTGGACTGAAAAGTTTGATGAAGCTCGATATATCATATTGTTCCGGAATCACTGTCCTTCCAGAATCAATCGGTGGACTGAAAAGTTTGACAGTGCTCCACATGTCAGGTTGTTTTGGAATCACTGTCCTTCCAGAATTAATTGGTGGACTAAAAAGTTTGACGGAGCTCGATATATCATATTGTTCCGGAATTACTGTCCTTCCAGAATCAATAGGTGGACTGAAAAGTTTGACGGAGCTCGACATGTCAGGTTGTTCTGGAATCACTGTCCTTCCAGAATCAATTGGTGGACTGAAAAGTTTGACGGAGCTCAATATATCATATTGTTCCGGAATCACTGTCCTTCCAGAATCAATTGGTGGACTGAAAAGTTTGACGAAGCTCGACATGTCAGGTTGTTCTGGAATCACTGTCCTTCCAGAATCAATTGGTGGACTGAAAAGTTTGACGGAGCTCGATATATCATATTGTTCCGGAATCACTGTCCTTCCAGAATCAATCAGTGGACTGAAAAGTTTGACGGAGCTCGGTATATCATATTGTTCCGGAATCACTGTCCTTCCAGAATCAATTGGTGGACTGAAAAGTTTGACGAGGTTGTACATGTCAGGTTGTTCCGGAATCACCGTCCTTCCAGAATCAATCGGTGGACTGGAAAGTTTGACGGTGCACCACATGTCAGAGTGTTCCGGAATCACTGTCCTTCCAGAATCAATTGGTGGACTGAAAAGTTTGACGTGGTTGTACATGTCAGGTTGTTCCGGAATCACTGTCCTTCCAGAATCAATTGGTGGACTGAAAAGTTTGACGTACCTCGACATAACATATTGTTCCGGAATCACTGTCCTTCCAGAATCAATTGGTGAACTGAAAAGTTTGACGGAGCTCGATATATCATATTGTTCCGGAATCACTGTCCTTCCAGAATCAATCGGTGGACTGAAAAGTTTGACGAGGTTGTACATGTCAGGTTGTTCCGGAATCACTGTCCTTCCAGAATCAATTGGTGGACTGAAAAGTTTGACGTACCTCGACATAACATATTGTTCCGGAATCACTGTCCTTCCAGAATCAATTGGTGGACTGAAAAGTTTGACGGTGCTCCACATGTCAGGTTGTTCCGGAATCACCGTCCTTCCAGAATCAATTGGTGGACTGAAAAGTTTGACGGAGCTCCACATGTCAGAGTGTTCTGGAATCACCGTCCTTCCAGAATCAATCGGTGGACTGGAAAGTTTGACGAGGTTGTACATGTCAGGTTGTTCCAGAATCACTGTCCTTCCAGAATCAATTGGTGAACTGAAAAGTTTGACGGAGCTCGATATATCATATTGTTCCGGAATCACTGTCCTTCCAGAATCAATTGGTGGACTGAAAAGTTTGATGATTCTCCGTATGGGTGGTAACCCAGAACTGAAGCGGTGGTGTGAGTCAGAGGAGAACAAGAAGAAACTTGCTCACGTAAATGAAATAGTAAGTTCACTGCTGAATTATTAAGTTTTATAAAGTTCATAATTCAAGCTTCTAGTTATACAACATTATTATCGTATCGTTTGCACACATCCTTTTTCTGTACTTGAACCTTTGGATCTAATCACCTTCTCTACTTGCTCAACATCAATTGTTTTTTTATTGCAATGCTCTACCTCATTAACACGCCCCCGCCTGCCTTTCCCGGAGCCTCCGGTGGTTGCGAGCCACCACACCGCTGCCGCTGCCCTTTCTTCCCTACATCCGGAGGCCAGCGGGTCGCTCGGGTGCCACCCTCTCTTGCAGCAATCCACCCACCCACCCCATCATAACCATGGCAAGCCGCATCTCACTCACAACGTCTCGATCGCTAGCCATTCGGGTCGTCTCTTAGTCCTGTCTCACACCGTTGAGGGGATCACTCAGGAGCTAGCACTGGGGCTGGTAGAGGAGGGTGGGCCTTTGTGCCAGACAGGACGACAAGGGCTGGTGAGTGGTGACCTTCAGCTTGCACGTACGTGTAGTGCTGATGCCACAGACGGGGTGGGGCTCACATCAGGTCGGGCGGGCGTGAGGGGTCGAGGGGACCAGTAGGTGCAGAGGCGGATCGAGGAAACAACAAGCTTAACGTTCGACGCCCTCCCTTGCTTGTCGCATCGCATGCACATATCAATTTGGGGTAGGAGGGCTCGTACGCCGCTGGTCGTCGTCGCGTATGTATCTAGCTAGACTCGATGAGGCGGACCGGGCTGGTTGGTTGGGAGAACGCACGCGGACCGGTCTGCTGCATTTGGGGTTGGGTCAGGCCGACGTACAGTATGTGAATGAATCAGGGAACGACGAGCGAGGCTGCAGCTCTTGCCGGCCGATCGTAGCTAGTATATGCTATATAGCTCGACAGAGGAAACCGCGAGGCAAGCACACACGATCGATATCGTTCGGCTTTTCACCCCATAATACAATTCTCCCCTCCACTGACTGCATGCACGCGCATCTCAACTGGAACCGAGGTGATCACTAGCTAGGGCCGTACGTGGCCCGAACCTGATCTGCCCGTTGATCGATGTGCAGCAATTATTTTGCTTGTACCTCGTTTTATTGGTTTGTTCGACCTGATGAATCATGCTTCTGCACTTATGCTTATACCTCTTTTTTTTTATTTTTTCTTGAATAGGTGCAAGACTTGTAATTGACACTACGCTAGGAGGCTTGCAACCGTGCAAATGCTGGATCAGCCTATTGTTCAATAGATCAGCTTCTGCTTGTAATTCCTTCAACACGAACGGCACCTTATATTTTGTTTAGTTAGCTCCTGTCAGAATATTTTATTTAGAATGAACCAGCGGCAGCCCTGCGTATGTGATATTTTTGTTAGTATGCCCTTATCTGACCGTCAGGTTCGGCTTCTCTGACCGAAACCGCTCGGCACGATCTCATGACTGACTCGTCGTCAGCGTTCCGCTCTCACCGGATCTCAACTGTGTAACGTAATCTCCTGTAATTGCTCACCACCACTCATGTAAATTGTACTACCTATAAATAGGCCTATGAATGGAATGCAGAAGTGTGCGATTCTATTTTCTCACTCTCTCTTTGTCTACAATTTTAAAGTTATTGATTGTGTTGGAGTATCAAATATTCAGAGTTGTGATATTGTGGATTGTGGTTCATCAACCTGCAGACTATTTATTTATGAATTTTATCAGGCAATATACAGGTGTGAGACCATGACTCCCGAGACCCTGGAAATTTGAAGAACATGCACATCTCTCTGTCTCTCCTGTTTAGTTGTGGTAGTCCGTTGTTTATTTTGAGATGGCAAATGAATGTTCTAACCATTTGCGGTCTTGTATTATGGCAAATGAAGGCCTTAGTTTTAAGCACCTGCGGCTGCGGAGGTTGAGCAAAGCAAGGACGCAGCAGTACGCACGCCACGCGTTGCCCTCTTGCCCGCTGGCGCCCGCAACGCCGCGAACGTATGCCCGCCAATCCCACCGGGCTCAAGTGGGCAGCAGCAATTTGATTAGCGGCGCCCACTATAGCCCGCCGAGATATTTAGCGGACAGAGCGGCAGCTGGCGGGCAGCCCACAACCCGCCCCACTTACAGGGCGTGCATTGCATGGACGACGTACAGTACAGTACAGCACGTCCGTGGAATTGCACCGGTGAACGCGAGATCTTCGTTCTGCGGCTGAACGCGGAGGGAGGCGGAGGGAGATCCCGATAAAGCGCCGTGGCGGCATAAAGGGACGGCTCACGGGCCTGCTTGTCGCCTCGCGCTCTTGCAGAACGCCGTGGGCCGGTAGACGTTGGACGGAGGAGGATGGGCCATCCCGCGCACGGCTAGTGCTACTACTGACTGTTGTGTCCCGATGAGCCTCTTTCCAAACTGTGCGCTGTAAAAGCTGTGGCCGTGCGAGCAATGCTCGCGGAGAAAAAAAAAAAGGGAAATAAGTTCATTTCACCGAACAATCAACTCTGCTTAAGCTATCGTACAAGTTCAGGATTCGAGTATTGGGTTTTCCAGTATCCCCATATATATGATTGGCATTTTCACTTCCTAATGCACATTTCTGTCCTTCCATTATACTTCTGATATATCTATTGTGAGAGCCGCTCAAGTTGTATCCATTTTAATCGAGCTAGCAGGCTGTCCATAATAGGGACGCCATGCCAAGAGCTCAACCAAAATAAACACAACTCCGGTATTCCCCCGACATGCTTCTCAAGCAATGCCCAAGACCACAAGCACGTCGGTGCAACAACATAAGCATTCATCACAAATGAACATACAAATACATTTCAGATTTCATACAGCAATTGTATCAATTACAAGTTTGTAGATGAAGTACTCCAATTCTGAAACTTAACAAGAAAGGGAGTACAAGACAAATATTACAAATATAGTCCAGATTCTAGCATTGTTATCAAAGTGATCGCAGCGGAAAGTATTTTCAAAATAAACAAAATCCCAATGGTGCCTTGCCCTTGCACCATCGTTATAGCAACAGCAGGACAGCCACTACACATCCCTTTCGCCGGCATCGGCGGGGAAGAAAAAGTCTCAAGAACCACATCATCACCTGCAAAACTCAAATGAAGCAACCGTGAGTACGAAGATACTCAGCAAGACTTATCCGTGGGCACATACTAGTCCGGACTCCAAGAGGATGATGCATATGGTTAGGTAGCAACGAAAAAGCCATAGGATGACATTTTGCATAAAGCAACAAATTAATTAAGAGATGCTAGACATAAAGCATAAAGAGAAAACCTCATGGGCATACAAACCTAAACCTGAACGTATAGCCCAAGTAAAAAAAAAGGTGTAATTCTCACGATGTCATTTATCATGTTGTCCAAGTGCAAGTTTAATTAACTACGATGAAACCCGATGTACACCAAGCATGATCATGACCGAGATCGCGGCGATTCGAACCGATTATACACCCTGCAGGGGAGTTCAACTGTACCCACACGACACAAGTCCATCCTCTTGGCCCAAGTGTCAACCTTTCTTCTCACCCGTCCCCGACGGTTGCACCAGTCCCTATGGCACCGGGTTTCCTGCCCAGGTGTCCTTGACAACCTGCGGATTCCCGCCACCTTGTCGCCTCCAATTCTTTTTCCACGTGTCATAGGGTCACCAGCACAAACATCGGTACGCAATGAGATAATTGGCTTATCTTACCATTATGTCGGACATGTGGTATGAACGGAAAGTGCTTAGGACAACGACAACAACACACGGTCCTTAATCGACCAAGCGGGGCTACAGCAAGCCTACCACCCGCTCAGTCCAGCAAGTTCATCATCTCACTTTCATTTTCATTCCCATACAGCACCAAAAATAAGAACAGACCTGTAGCTCGCGAATGATGGTGACCTTCCATCAATTCGGCTTCTACCGATAAACCTATAGCATGGCTAAGCAATTCGTGAGACACAAAAATATATAACTACCCAGCCACGACCAGTTAAACAAGGATTAAGATATAGCAAGAAACAAGGATGGGTAATGCAGCAAGTAGGAGCTAACAGGTATAACCAACTACTGCCCGACGTAATGCAACATAAGTACCTAATAAGCAATAGTCAAAATTAAGGACACATCCAAAATAGGTTAAAAGATGCATAGGTGCTTGCCTTGACTTCACAGGTGCTCCAACAACAAATTATCAACCACTGGATCAATCTTGATCACCCAAAAGTCGCTCTCCGATGCCTCATTTTCTAAAGAAAGAAACATACGTCGCAATAAATATGAATGCAATGATATGTGGCATGATCCAAATGGGATGAAACTTTGCAGATATGAAGTGCATGAAGTCACGAGTACAATGCAACAAGAATCAATGAAAACGGAGTTCGTATGCTTCCGTTATGAAGAAAACACTACTGCTCTATCCAGAAAGAAAAGAATCTAGCTATATCATCAGATTTCATTAAGTCGAAAATTGATAAAGAGTATTTGAACATGGGGTCATTTTTACTGAAAAGAGGACATCAAAGCATGAATTTCAGTGGTGGTCTCATGTCCATTGGGTTTATATTAATTTCTGTACAGAATTTACAATGTTAAAAGTGTGTATGCACTTGACATGATAAAGCAGATTAAAAACTTGATACATGCAGGTAACTATTTTCAAGGGACAGTAAGCATCAAGACAAGCTTCTGAGAAGTGGATTCATATTTTTAGCATTCACTGATATTTCTGTATGAAATAAACAAGTTTGAAGACATTTAAATAAATACATGGCATACAGGATCAGTTCAGGGTCTGTATCATTTTTAACAGGCAGATCACAGCATAACAGAGCTAACAAAACTGGAACTGAAACTTTAGGAGTCATGATTATTTTCTGATGAATTTGCAAAGATTTGAAATCAATTAGTTCTAGCATGTTCAGAACTTCAAGACTGTTAGCTTTTCTGCTGTCTGCTCCATGCTACAGAAGCATGCACGTCCTAGCGCCAGGAATGGAGCACTTGCAGCTTGGCCGTCAGAGTAATGCAAGAACACAAGCACCTCACGAGATCTCACCAGGGCACTAGGTTGGATTGGGAAGGCCGATTGGCAACTTGGAGCTAACGTGCAGCCAGTGCAAACAGCAACAACACGAGGACATCAAATCGACACCGGCAGCTGCGGATCGATGCAACAGAGGATTTGCCTGCAGTTAGGTCAAGAGAAGTGCAAGCTTGGGAAAGGCTTTCGACAGTAGGGTCTGAACAAAGGCTCACCGGAGGAGGCAGATGGAGTCGATGGCGACAGCGTCCGCTGGCCGGAGGCGAGGAAGAAGAAGCCGGGCTCCACGGATTCCGGCAGTGTAAGCTGTGGCTGGTGGCGAATCAGGCAGTCTTGGAGCATCTTCTCGCAGCCTCTTGATAGCAGGGAGCAGCTAGAAAATCCACCATGGCTCTGCTCCTTGGTTGTCCTGCGGCTGCAACTACTACTGGTCTTCTCGCTGGACTGAAAAATGGGGAGGAAGAGTGGAGTGCAGAGAGCAGCTCGGGAGAGGATAAGGTTGGGGTCTCCACTGTGAATCTGGATGGGATTGAAGCCAGGGGACAGAGGAGAAGAGCAATGGCCGTTCTGGGTGGAGGCACCGTTCAACTGCCCAATCGAGAGGAAGGAGGAGAAGGAACAGGGGATGACAGGTGGGTCAAGGAATTTTCTGAATTTTCATCATTTTATTTGTCTCCTAAGTTGCAGTCAAGTTCCACCACTTCCATAGCTCCAAAATTAAAGAAACTTTTTCTGCTGTTCCTTCAGATCACTAAGAACAGATTTGAACTAGTTTCACTCAAATAAAGTTCTACAAATTTCAAACTGTAAATTTTTAAAGTTCAAATGTAAGAAAAGTTTTATTAAATTTTTAAAGTTCAAATGTAAGAAAAGTTTTATTTGATTCTTAAGGGCAGAAAAGGCTTGATAAAATTCCAGAGAAAGGGTCCATTAATCATGGTCTGATATGAAGTGAATTTTAAAACTATTATATGGACACATTTGCACAGGAAGACTGTAAGTTATTTCTCATAGCTTGATTTGACAAATATTGCACTCATTTAAATTTAAAGCAAAACAATTGCAGACAAAGCTCAAAATTAAACATGATGCACATGATGCCTTATGTATGCTCTGAATAATGAAATGCACAAATTTCGGGGTGTGACATCTATCTATAATGCTATACTCGGAGGGTCTTTAAATGTTGTATTACCCGACCATGTACGCTCCCAAAACCTTGTTCGGGTTACATGATCTAAACTGAAGCATCTTAGTCTCAAAAGTCTTGTTTAAACTTCACTGAGCCAGAACCCCCCCACCACCCCCCCCCCCCCCCCCCACCCCCCAAAAAAAAGAAAAGAAAAGAGTTACTAGGGGGACCAAAACATGTTAGCGAATCTCTCCTGCAAGATGAACTCTCTATTCTGATCTTAGGCACGTGCATTTGCATTATATAAACACCGATGCTTCTTATTTCTCATGTGTCGTCTGTGTGCCCACAGCATTTTTACACGCAAGAAATTAGCTTACAATATACCCTACGGGTGCTTACTATTAGAAAGGAGATGCAATTCCTAGGGCGTGAGTCGTAGGGGGACACCTGCCCCATTGGATTGTTGAACAACATATCCCATTGCAAGGAAAAGACACGATCCAACACTAGACAAAGTATGACGTGATTCATATATACATCTATTATATATATATTTGACGGCGAAAAGGAGCCACCACGTTCGCTCTAAAATGCTAGAAATTCCCACGTTAATCCGAGAAAATAAAAAGAGAAAATTACCCACCACTGCCATTATGAAACAATTAGTCAGAAAACCCTCTAAAAATATTTATAAAATAGCTAAATTCGAAATAATAATAAATATCCAAAAATACCCCTCGCACCAATTTTTAAATTACCCACCATGCCATTATGAGTCAAAAAAGAGCTAAATTCGAAATAAAAAAATAATCAAAAATACCCTTCACACCTATTTCTAAATTACCCTCTATGCCATTATAAGTCAAAGAAAATAAATTAGGATTATAAAAATGGCTAAAAATATCCATAATTCTTATTTTTAGTTTACCGACCATACCATTATGAGCTCAAATAGCTAAATTTTGGAATAATAAAAATATCCACTAAACACTTAATCCCGATTTCTAAATACATCGTGATATGTCTAGCTAGCATGGCATATTTTCTTATTTTAGCAAGACACATTTTCTTCAAAAGTTTATTTGTAGCACGACACATTCTTTTTTCCTACCATGACATGTTTGAACCAACCTCACTTCTAAAATAAAATCAAATACATTGTTAGACAAGAGACAATTCAGGATAAATGACGACTCATCTCACACTCAAATTAAGGGACGTTGAGAAATTCTCTAATATATTTTCTACTATTTTATATATAGAGAGTATAAAATAAATAATAACAATAAACTATGTTAAACTTCTACAATGATATAAAAATATAGATAGTATAGTAAGTCTAGCCGCGCAAATGCGCGGCCATCCATACTAGTTTTAAAAGAAGGACCGGAGACAACATACCACCTGCTGCTGCAATGCAGCTTCTCCAAACAAGTGTGGTGGTACATCATCTCATCCTTCAACCTGAGGTGCAATTTTACCGATGGAGAAGGATGGCTCGATTGGTGGCAGAAGTGCAGACCCGGACTACCCAAGAAGCTAGCTAAAGGCGTCGATACCTTGGTCATGCTGGTGGCATGGTGTATCTGGAAGGAAAGGAACGCCCGTACGTGTCTTCAACGACAAGGCTGCAATGGTACATCAAGGGATCCAAGTCATCCGGAACGAGATCGACTTGTGGATTGCAGCAGGGGCGAAGAATCTGGCTCGGTCGCAAGCTAGAGCGCGTAGCGCATAGGGTAATCCAGGAACAAACTCCGAGCGTTCGGTTGTCAATCCGTTTAATTCTCTGCGAAAAACTAAATCTTTGGCCCCGTTCGGTTCACCCTCTAAAGTGCCCTCTAAACTTTATACCCCTCTAAAGTAAAAAGAATCTTACTATTTAGGGGTATTAAATAAAATTTAATTGCAAAACCTTTCTGCAGACGGCGTTATTTTTCGAGACGAATCTAACGAGCCTAATTAATCAATGTTTTGACACAGTGATGCTACAGTAACCATCGTCTAATCGCCGCTTAATTACCCTCATTGCGTTCGTCTCGCGAAATAGATGGGGGGTCCTGGACTTAGTTTTGTAATTTGAGTTTGTTTAGTACACATAAATCGTGCCGGCATATTTGATGTGACTGCTACAGCACCCTCTAAAGTTATCCGAACGGCACCTTTGTAACCAGCAGCTTGTAACTCAAATTCTTCTTCTTAATAGAATGACACGCAGTTCTCCTGCGTGTTCTTGAAAAAAAAATGTTAAAAGAAGAATTAGAGCACTAGACGTGGCAAGTTCGGCACATACAGTACTAGATCGAGAGACTGAGAACCAGATGGACGTGGCAGAAGATGCTCATAATAATCCACTGCGACAGCTTAGACATGCTCCGTCTCATCGCTGCACAGCGACCATTTTACACCAAATGTAATTTTTATTTTATTTACAAAAGTTTTTAGTCAAAGTACAGGTTTTGTCCTAGCAAAGACGTGCTTGACCAAGCAGGTCATCTGAATTTTGTTATCAAATGACAGGATAATCAAATCACGAAACGAACTAGTATATATATTTGGCGCAATGTTAGTGCGCAAGGAGGATATGAGACAAAATGACCTTGGAACAACAATTGTTCATTTCGTTGATGAGCAACCGGAAGGAGATATGTCGTGGTCGCCCAAAGAACGTCGTTGATCTCCCGACAATATATAGTGAAGGAAGCAAAACATGCGTGTCGTGCTACTCCACGTACATTTGCACGGCACAAATGGATCGCATGGTACGCTGCCGCTGATTCAAGGCATGCTAATTTTGAACAGTTGGATGGTAAGCAACAAACCCTCAGAAGACCGTACCCGCATTATAAATAGAGCTAAGATGAGTGTGCGTGCGTTGCGAGTACTGTTGAATTTGGAAAAAAAAATAGAACTGAGGTGAACTAGTCATATCCGAACTTTGAACGGGAAGAAGGGGGCCCGGCCGGCCCGCCGGATCGACGCCGACGCGACAGCCGGCGCCGGGCCAACGCATGCATGGCCGACGTCACCGGCCGGGGCCGGCACGGCGCCCAACAAAAGTGGGCTCGTAATCCTGCCGTCTGCGAAAAAAGCATGTAAAGGGATTGACTGGTAAAAGCACGGCTGCGTGCGCCTGCGCCTGCGCTGCGTTGCATGGGCGTACGTACAGCACGTCCCGTGGAATTTTTCGCCGGTGAACGTGACCAGCAGCAGCCTGCGGCGCGCGGCAGAATGTTGGGGCAGCAGGCGGCGGAGGTGATCCCGATAAAGCGGCGCGGCCAAAAGGGACGGCTTCCGCTGTTCCTGCGCGCGCGCCCTGTGGGCCGGGAGACGGTCAGTTGGTGTTGGACGGAGGATGGGCCGTCGCATGCAAACAGCGCCTGTCCTCCTCCTCCTGTGACGCGCGTCGGATCTCGGAAATTCGTTGCCAGTTTGCCACCACTCGAGCTTCCTCTCTCGGATAGTCCATTTCCTGCCATACGCTGTCTGTATCGCCATCATCCCCTTGCTCGCGGTAAAGACCCTGTACGGGTGTCTTTGAACTCAATCTGTAACTTCCTGAGTGCCTGTTCGTAGGCAACTCAACCTGTAAGTACTTGATAGTACGTTCTATTCCTACTAGCCAATACTAGAACAGCCGCTCAGCTTTTTTATAGTATAAATGAATATGCTTGTCGCAATATTGAACGAACAGCGTTTTTCACGACCAGATGAAAGTGTTGCCCCACCGTTCACCCATGGTTCATCAGTTAAGTAAAGGATTACACTTTTCCATGCGACTAAAATTTTTCCACATCAATGGCAAATTTCTGATTGCAAATTATTTTGGTGGCAAAATCGAATTATCCCTGAAGTGAAAATGCTCTCAATGATGGATATGGGCCACGGAATGACCGAACATGTCTTTTTTTTTTTTTTGATCAAACATACCTATATATTCATATTAAGGAAATACAACCATACATACAGAACAGGTATGTCATACAAGGATACGGACAGCTGTCCCACCATAGTGCAAAGAGGCCCTTAGAAAAAACAGAAATTACACTTAGGTCCCTGGACCACCAGCACGGCATCGACGGCAAAATCCACCATCGCCGGCCACCACCAGCGCGTGCAGATCTCGCCGCCACCACGAACCCGCCGCCGGAGAGGGTTCCATCGCCCAAAGGCTTTTGAAAGAGCCGGGAAGGACACCCGCATAACGGGATGAGCAAAAGCCGACCGCGCTTCCGGCCGGGGACGCGCCCCGAACACCTCCCAGCTTGGACCCGCTCGCCGACGACGACGAAAGCCACCGCGGAACCCCGAGCAGGACCCAACCACCCAACTTCCACCAACCCACAGCCTCCATCTCCTTGAAACAAAAGAGCAGCTTGCATCTCACCTCGCCGAAAACGAAGAGGAAGACGCGCCACCGCCTGACTCCTAAAGGGGAACTCCTCGACGGGAGCTCCACCCCCACAAGCTCGCCGCCGACGCCGGAGAGGAGCGCCAGCGGGGCACGGCCGAGCTAGGAGGGACCGATTCGGACAAAAGGCCGCCGCCGCCGCCACCTCACCGCCGGCCGCCGAAACCCTAACCCTAGATACTATACTAGGACCTAAACTACCACCAGCCGACGAAGCGCCAGCGGTCCCCGCCACCTCGCGCCACCCCGAAGGGCACCGGAGGCCGAGGGGACCACCCGCCTCGCCGGCGGGGACGGGATTCTCTCGCGTCGCCTCTCTCAACTGTAGCTGGGAGAGGCTTCGAGAGAGAACGGAGTGGTGGGCCAATGACCGAACATGTCTGCCGGAATGGACATACTATCCTGGAGGGCCTGGCCCCATGCTCGGTTGCACTTCTGTATCGGGTCAGACAGGCCTGATCGCAATAGTGGACTATCACTATCAGAGAGATTGCAGCAGCCGCGTGCTGTTCGTTTTCAGATATGGGCCGTATCTCCGGCGATGGGCTCGAAACTGCTTTTGCATTTCTGATCTCGTCAGTTTTCCTCTGTGACCGCGACCGCGAGTTCCAAAATCAAATCACCGTGTGGATCTTTGGCCCAGCAGGGTGATGGATTCGCTGGTTTCGTTCTTCAGCAGCCTCTCTCGCGCGTGGTGACACAAAGGGAGTGCGACGTCCCTCGTCGCGCATCAGATCTTCAAAATCTCGAAGATCTCTCGAAGGACGCGTTTTCTTCAGCTGTGTATAGAGGTAGGTGGTCGTGTGTGTACTTGTGCGTCGAGGTGTTTATGATTTGTATGCGCACGAACAGATACTACATTTGTACTCAGTTTTGAGAGGTTAAAAAAAAAAATCAAATCACCGTGTGTGTGTTTTTTTTTTTAAAAAAAAAGGGTTCAAACCGCCGCCACTGCACTCCCCTTCACCGCTGCCGTGCCGCCGCTCCTCGCCGAGGAGGTGTCCAAACTGCCCGGCTTCGACGTGATCCCGAGCCCGCAGCCTCAGGACGTCGCCACCCCGAGCCCGCGGCCACCGCTTAGTCCGAAGCCGCCGGTGCCGCCGGCGCTGGAGCTCGTGGCGCGACGCAGCGAGGTGGTACTTCCGCTGCTTGACTCGTCGCTCGTTCCAGGCGTCGGGTACCGGTCGGTGCAGCCCCACTCCATCAGCCTGCCGACATCGCCGAGCGGCTTCGGCCTGCCCGTCCCCGTCCCCGGCCCCGGCATCAGCCTCAACGGCAACAGCGACCCGCACGATTTCCAGCTGCAGGCCGTGGTGGCGAACGCGGCACACGAGCAGCAGCAGGCCCCTCTGGATGGCATCGTGCTGCTCACCGTCATGACCAGGGACATAGCATAGGCGGAAGCCTCCCTCAAGACTGGTTGGTGAGTGCACCCTCTATTCTGATGAAAATGTTGCCCCGTTTTGACATGATTCTGTCATGAATCTTTCTCTTTCTTTGATTGAAGAATTAACGAAACTCTCATGAACGCTGGCTCTTACTGTCTTGATCGCACACGGATGTTCAGTATCGTGCTGTCCAAATGTAAACAATCATGCATGCCTGTTCATTATAACTTGTTTCTTATTTGGACATATCTTTGAATAAACATCTAAGTGACAATACTACTGGAAGGTTACCGTTGGTAAGAATTATTTGAGAAGACCCATGATGCTTATTCATGTTTTATACAAGCTGATGCTTCCATGAATTCTGAGAATATTTAAGCTTCCATGAAGCTTTTGCAATAAGCACGAGCTATTTGCTTCTGCTTTGTAATGTTGGGGATTTATATTCCAATTTTTATTTTTTTTTTTGTAATCTGGTTCATATCTGGTTCAAACATATATGGGGCTGTCGTTCAATTTTCATGGGGCAATGTTCTTTTAAGTTCATTCAGTATTCCTAAGACGTGCATCATCTCCGACTGAAATTAAAACTTCTCTTATTCGATGATTTTTATTTGGACTAACTGGTTTATGTATTAGTGTTTAGAATTGAAATACAAAGGATGAATTCAGTTTTATCCGAGATCGAAGGGATGTTATATGCCATTCTTTGGAAGAGCTTACATATTGCCTCTTTAGCATGGTCTTACAGTTCTGTTCTTGATTATTTAAGCGCCTCCAATGTATGTGATAACGTGATAATTCTAACTCGCTGATCTGATTTACTTTGAATTTTCTATTGTTGAATTAATTTTAACGAACAATTTATGTGAGAATGTGATAGGACTGAAACTTACGGAATTTCACTTACTGTGGATTTTTAAAGATGTTTTTCTTGTTTGTTTTTGCATGCACAATTTGCCTTGAATATGTAGTATATACTGCAACTAACATATTTGAATTTTCACCTTTTTTCCAATTATAATTAGTACCGCAAGAAGAATTTGTAGCTTCAGCTCTTGTTGAGTTCCAGTTCATGCTTATGGAAAAGCACTATGTGAATTGTGAACGCTAGCTTAATAGAGTTGGAAGGAACACAAGCACGGTGGAACACAAAATCGAGCAACCGGGGCAACCACTTTGAGGTAATCAAACTGATTATAAACTCTTTTTAGTTGATAGTGTGAAGGTGTCGAAATACAATGAGATTTTGATTAATGTGATGCGTTGGAGACTGGTTAACATTCTTCAATTTTTTTCTTCTGTAATATGTGAAAAGGGGGCTTGTAAACTAGGCTTCATTTGTAGGTATGCTCATCCGTGAGAAGGTGGTTTTGTTTCGTTCCAATGGTGCTAGATCGCAGTGGATAACATCTAGATCCTGATGGGAGTACTCAATCACTCCAAATTTTTCTTTTATTGATGGTCATTAACTTCCACGGTTCATGCAGGGTGAAAAAAAGGAATACTCCGACCATATCAAAACTCGACAATGGAAGTTCGGAACTACATGCAAATTCCATCATCCACCAATGCAAGTTCGGATCTAACATGTACCCACCAGTGCAACCATCAACTATTTCCTCCCTGTAACCAGTTTTTATAGAACTGCAACCATATTTTTTCATCATAAAAGGAATTTGGTCTTCAAATAATTTTTTATCTGCCGTTGATGCGGGCATGTCATCACATTTGTGTATCTCAGAGTTGTTTTTGGCAAATTGTTTAGCTCAACAAAGTGAGATAACTGTCGTTATGCCATATTATGACTACAAGTTGTATTGTAAGCTACCTCGCAATTGTTTGTTCTGGTGTGTTGCTTTTATCAGATTGTTACCACTGTGTGATATCTGCATGGACAATGTCCAGTATTATAGAATTTCAGTTGTTTGGTAATTATCTTGAGGGGACTAAAGAAAGAAGGCCCCGAACAGTTTTTTTTCTTTTTCAGATCGATAGTGAAAAGGTACGTGGTGATATGAGTTTTTGTTAAAAGAAAAAATTCAATTTGTTATTTAAAATGATGATGATTGTATTGTTCACGTTGCTACGAGAAGCAGATATCCTTTATAATTGACCAATTTGATTGATCTATTATTTCTTTTCAACCATCCCAAAAAATGGTACTTTGCAAAATGGAAGCACTTTGAAGCTTTCTTTCCTCTCAAGACATTTTGTTAGGTTAGATACTGCTCTGGTTTGCCAGACGCGCTACAGGCGCATTCAATTTTTTTCCCTGTGCTTATATTTCCTGTGTTCCCATATAGCTTGGCCTGCTTATATTTCCTGTGTTTCCATATAGCTTGGCGTCAATAATTTTGTTTCCATTTTGCATTATTACAGGAAAATATATGTTGCATGTAGGCAATACATGTGATTTTTTCCTTTGTTTCCATATCGCTTGCCGTCAATAACTCTGTTTCCATATTCCAACGGGAAAGTATCTCCTACTAGGCAATACCCATGATATTGCCTCAACTATTTCCATATGTCGGCAATAATTCTCTTACCATAGCGCATATGAGAAAGAAACAGTGTAGGGCAATACCCATGATATATTCTCTCTATTTCCATATCTCTGGCGTGAATAATACTCTTACCGTATCGCATTGCGGGAAAAATTCTCCATTTAAGCATTATATATTCAGACGTACCCTCCCATTTCGTCATTCAAAATTTCCCCAACAATTTGGTTGATATTGCAAAGTGGCCGCTAATAATGCCTACCATCTACAACCCCATTCCTCGTGAAAGGTAAGGTGTTTGCAAATCCACCAACTTTATTTGATTTCTGATATCCCCCTGAAATTGTGATATGGTTGGTTTAAATTGTAGCAAACATCCTGGCTTGTTTGTTCTGGGGATTATGCGAACTTGGAATGGATTGAATGTGGAGCATGAACGGATGTGTAGCCTTTTCCATTTGCATATTTTGTTATCGTCAACATGTTTATCCTAATCTTAATTTCCATGAAAATGCACGACCCATGAGTTGCTAGGAAGCGTTTTCTCTTGGATGTCTCGAGGTACGAGTGAATCTGAAGAAGGCATACCTGTTGATGTGAAGGAGTTCGTGAACAAAATTTTTGGCCCTTTTTAGATTGGCGTAAAAGAGCATTCCGTTATATTTGATTAGTCCGTTGAACCTTTAGATTAGTGTGGCACCGTCAAATAATTAAATACTAGTATGGATGGCCGCGCATTTGCGCGGCTAGACTTACTATACTATCTATATTTTTATATCATTGTAGAAGTTTAACATAGTTTATTGTTATTATTTATTTTATACTCTCTATATATAAAATAGTAGAAAATATATTGGAGAATTTCTCAACGTCCCTTAATTTGAGTGTGAGATGAGTCGTCATTTATCCTGAATTGTCTCTTGTCTAACAATGTATTTGATTTTATTTTAGAAGTGAGGTTGGTTCAAACGTGTCATGGTAGGAAAAAAGAATGTGTCGTGCTACAAATAAACTTTTGAAGAAAATGTGTCTTGCTAAAAATAAGAAAATATGCCATGCTAGCTAGACATATCACGATGTATTTAGAAATCGGGATTAAGTGTTTAGTGGATATTTTTATTATTCCAAAATTTAGCTATTTTGAGCTCATAATGGTATGGTCGGTAAACTAAAAATAAGAATTATGGATATTTTTAGCCATTTTTTATAATCCTAATTTATTTTCTTTGACTTATAATGGCATAGAGGGTAATTTAGAAATAGGTGTGAAGGGTATTTTTGATTTTTTTTATTTCGAATTTAGCTCTTTTTTGACTCATAATGGCATGGTGGGTAATTTAAAAATTGGTGCGAGGGGTATTTTTGGATATTTATTATTATTTCGAATTTAGCTATTTTATAAATATTTTTAGAGGGTTTTCTGACTAATTGTTTCATAATGGCAGTGGTGGGTAATTTTCTCTTTTTATTTTCTCGGATTAACGTGGGAATTTCTAGCATTTTAGAGCGAACGTGGTGGCTCCTTTTCGCCGTCAAATATATATATAATAGATTTGCAATCATTGCGCGAGACACTTTGCAGACAAGTTTGCTTTTATAATACGATGTAATTCTGGCCCCTCGATATTATTAATTTTTTATTGTTATTTCCTTTTTTATACATTTTCTTTATATCTATTTTTACTGAACAAGTGTTTTCATTGCTCTTCTCTTTCTTTTTTTTTTACATTTGAAAGATCAGTGATATCTGTCGGAGTCACTTTCCACGAAACACTAAATTCAACTAATGTTATATAGTGTTGAACAGTATTCGCGCGTGCGTGTCTCACGTGCATCTTTACTAGTGTTTCAAATGAAAATCTTCCAAATTGTTGTCCACCAGCAGAAGCGGGAGTACACGCTCAAATATCCGGCACCTTAAGTTTTCCAAGCAATTCGTCTTTGTCGATGAACTCAATACTACACCTATGAGCCCTTGTCAGTGGAGAATAATTTGGTTAGTCCACCACCACACCTTGCCAGTGGAGAATAATTTGGTCAGCCCCAGCTGCATGCTAACGAAGTTAATGTTTGATCTTTCATGAAACCTCATCCGTTGACCTTCCTCTTTATCATTACTTGGCAACAAGATGCTTGGTTGCTTCAACTGAACTGTGCGCCACGCTTTCGATTGGCAGCCTGTCGTGCAGAGGATACGTCACTCATCGCTCCTTTTACTCTCTGTACGTGTTGCTCTGGAAGTTACGTTCCTGGGATCGCCAACCATGCAAGGAACCCGCCATGTGGTGTCTCTTCTGTAAAGTAAACAAACACATTCGTAGGGACGGAAAAGAGGGGGAGGAAGAGAAGCACACAGGCATCAGAAATGATCTGTGCTGTTCCCAGACAGACACTTGCAAGCTAAGCTTCAACCAATCATGACATGGCAAATTAACCGAAATAGTATTCGTAACGATCTATACCGTAACAAAATAAACAACTTAATTAGCTGCATATGCATAATAGGTTGTAGGTGAAAAGAAGAATATAATCCTGAAGAAAGTTAAAAAACTTATCCATGTGAATATCATCCAAGCAGTGCAGCAATTCAACATAATGAGCTGTGGTCGAATAGAGAATACTCCAGTGGGTAACCAGCTCATTCCAGAGGCACATCTCGCAAAGATAATTGATTCTGAAGAATTCATCGTTACCCCAGTGGATAACAAGCTAGCACAAGCCAATTGACGACGCGCGCTGCGCGAGATCCAGACAGCACGTGCTCGCCAACATGTCGGGCCGTTCTTTATTCTGCTTAAATTCATTTGGCCTTTTTTTCTGCAAGTTCGATGAACAGATATATTTTATGTTCTTGAAGTCAGATACGGATCATATGAGTACCTGACGACTGCTTGGATACTTATCTCTGTTTCATTTTGTTTCCAAAAAAATACTATATACAAATCCACATTGTTTATCCGCCGCAAATTAAGTGCACATATACATGGTGCATGCATATGTATGACCGAAACTTAATTAGGTTGAATGAGTCTCAGTTCATTTCACATATACATGCCGGGAAGAATATCCAAACATCACAAGCGCTCAACTTCAAAATCCTTGAGTGATGCAACGAAATTGAAGATATGAAGGTGAGCCAAACCAGTTCGAAAACCCATGCATGCATGATGCACCCAATTGAGTGCGAGATCTCACGGACATGGTCCCTCGTCCTGATGATTGTCCTGGCGCCCTGGCGGTACAGCAAAACAACTTTCAAATCCACGTTTTGAACTGAACAATACGTCGAAAACGCCACAGATTGATTGCTCAAAATTGAATGAGGAATTCATGCTGCCTCCCGTCCTGGGCTCCTGCTGGCCCCTTTGTCTACATGCATAGCCACTACCCCTTGCCTGCTCCACAAAAATGTCCAGGCCTGCACATTAAATACCAGCCTGACCATAGTGCCACACCTGAGGCGGTACACCATACGAATCGTGGTACCGCGCACTGTGTCCCCACGTTTCAGAACCAAAAAAAAAAATGCAAGATCACTGGTAGTAGCATCGAAAGGTGTAGGTAGCTCCTGAAAAGAAAATTAATCGGAAAGCCATGTCGTAGTTTGCCATCGGATCATGTGCAAGAAAGCTTGCTTACGGTGGTTAAAAAGGGTTCCACTTGATTTGACGCGGCTGAGTTGTGCCATGTGTGCTCAACTCCAGCTGCTCCCCCGTGTCCGATAGATAACTTGTCGACAGGAGGCAGGGTTGATTGCAGTACTGTAGCGGGAGTAATTAACTTGTTTAAGTGCGGTTGAGATTAGTCACCACATGCAGCTCTGACTTGCGCTTGGATCCTGATTCTAGTGGTAGTAATTTAACGACAGTCAAGACTATCCATTCTGGCTGTGGCGTGGCGTCATCCTTATCATGAATCTCAGTAAACTATATAAAGTATCGGAGATGCTAGTAAGTTGTGCAAAAAGTACATTAAGATGCTCGCATTTTTTTTTTGTTCAGTAGAGCAGTGAACATACATCCATGAACCTCGGAGAGGAAAAGCTCGTCTGTTCTGAAGCCTCAACTCTTCAATTAGTAGCACTAGGTAGCCTGAACATTTCAAGCAAGCAATGTACAGTACCATGAAAGAATCAGGCCATTTGATGCAGCAGCCATTCGTGTTGAGAGCAGAGCTCCGAAAATTCCATTGAGACGCGCGCGGGAACGAATCAGAATCCGTGTGACGTTGATAGTACTGTCTTATCTACGAATGCCGCCACTGCGATCCTGCAAACGTAACGAACCGTGAGCGCGCCATCTACGGACGCAGATCCCCTGCTGCTGGCTGGCTGGCTGCGGGGCGGCCTTAGTTAATACGGGCGTGATCTGCAGCGCTCAGCGCTGCGTCGCACATGGCGCGGCCTCCCCTGCCGGTGTAATATATTCGCGTTTCCCGGTGCCCTCCACCGCACTCCTCCTCTTGCTCCCCAAGCGAACGTTGATTCAGCTCAGCTGGCACATGGCGGTGCCGTGAGCGAGGCGGCGCGAGCGGATCGGTGGACCGGTTGCTTGTTCGCGTTCTCGTCCGCTGCAAAGCCTGCAATGCCGGCAGCGCGAGATCGCGATGGTGCGGAGCTGGTGCAGGTTCAGTGACTGAGAGAGCTTCCCTGTGTTTATCGCAAGGATGGGCAAGGCGGGCAGGTGGCTCAGACACTTCCTGCCGGGCAGGAGGGGCAAGGACAAGCCGCTGGAGCCGGCGCCGGAGCCGGATCACGCGTTGGCGTTGACGGCGACGACGACGCCGGCTTCGACGCCCGGCGCCAAGGAGAAGCGGCGGTGGAGCTTCCGGCGGCCGGCGGCGGCGTCGCCGGGGCCGGGGAAGGAGAAGGACGGCGGGCGCGTCGCGGCGTACGCGTTCCTGGCCGAGCCGCGGGTGGACCCGGACCAGCACGCCGTGGCCGTGGCCATCGCCACGGCGGCCGCGGCCGAGGCGGCGATGGTGGCCAAGCGGGCCGCCGCGGCCGCCGTCCGGCTCTCGGCGTCCGCGCCGGGGTCCAAGCGCACCGCCGTCGTCGGCATCGAGGACGCCGCCGCGATCAAGATCCAGGCCGTCTTCAGGTCCTACCTGGTGAGTGAGTGCGTGCGCAAGCGTTGACCGAGGCGGCAGCCTGATCGGTTCTTGGTTTCCGTGAATGACGTGTGTGACTTGACTGATCTGTCTCTGTTCCTCGCTTGCTTTGCCGCGATGTGCAGGCGCGGAAGGCGCTGTGCGCGCTGCGTGGGCTGGTGAAGCTGCAGGCGCTGGTGCGCGGGCACCTGGTGCGGCGCCAGGCCAGCCACACCCTGCGCTGCATGCAGGCGCTGGTCGCCGCGCAGAACCGGGCGCGGGTGGCGCGCCTCCGCCTCCTCGACGACGACGACAAGCCCGCCTCCGCCCTCCGCACGCCGCGGTCGACCACGCCGACGCGCCGCTCGCCGCACCACCCGCTGCGCTCCCGGCACCACCACCACCACCACCAGCAGGTGCAGACGGAGGCGACGGAGGAGAACGTGAAGATCGTGGAGGTGGACACCGGCGGCGGCGTCGGTGACGCGCACGCCACGCCCCGCACGGCGTCCCGGCGCAGCAGCTGCTACGCGACGCCGCTGTGCCGCACGCCGTCCAAGAACGAGCTGTACCAGAAGATCTCGCCCACGCCGTCCGCGCTCACCGACGCCAGCGCGCGCTCCCTCAGCGGCCGCTACGACGACTTCTCCTTCGCCACCGCGCGGAACAGCCCCTACCACTACGACTACTACGCGTCGAGGCAGCCGCAGCAGCAGCACCGCAACCACCACCACGCCGCCGGCGCGGGCGCCGACCACCCGCTCCTGGCCGTCCCGAGCTACATGGCCAACACGGAGTCGTCGCGCGCCAAGGCCCGGTCGCAGAGCGCGCCGCGGCAGCGCCACTCGGTGTCGTCGTCCGGCGCCGCCGCCGAGGTGTCGTGGGAGAGGCAGGGCAGCGGCCGGCGGAGGGCGTCGCTTGAGGGGCAGGCCGCCGCCGCCGCCGCGCGCGGCGGGCTGCAGGTGCCCAGGTGCCGCGTGCAGCGGTGCCCGTCGCAGGCGAGCGCGCCGGCGGCCGCCGCCTCGTGCCCCTGGGGCAGCGCGTCGCGGCTGGACAGGTGGAGCGCGTCAGCGCACGACAGCGAGTGCGGGTCGACCAGCACCGTCCTGACCGCCGCCACCACCACCTACTGCTGGTCCATGGCCACCGACAACGCCGGCATGGCGTGACGTCCTCCTCTCCTCGCACTCACGTGATTCTCTGAAGCTGTGGGCCGCGGAGGAAGAAATGCTTCTGAGGCCTCCTCTTGGTAGGGACAGCAGGTTGCTGCTGACACTGTTAGGTCCTCACTGAATTTTGTGTGATGCTACTACTAGTTGTTAACATGAGTAGTAGAAGAAGCTGGGCTCCAACTCTGCAAGTTTCCCTGATCATTGTGAGTGGTATTTCTAGGATTTGATGACTACTTTTTGGTGTTTTTGCGTGCCAAGAACCAAACATAGGTCTCTTTTGTACAAGTGCTTGTGTTCTGTCGGCTGGCTTCTCTTCCAATCTGTCAACTGAAGCAGGAAAAGTAGAAAGAAGTTTCAGTGTCCAGTTGCAACTGTCCGAGCAGTGTATCCGGCGTCATGTTGCTGCAGAGTGAGCAGTGCCTACTGAAAGAAACCGTTAGCAGCAGAAAGCTGCTGATGACTGCTGTCTTTGAGAAAACAACCTTCTCTTTGCAATAAAACATGTTGCTGACGTAAAACTCTCATGGATGGCCTAAATGGATGCAACCGCGCATGTGGTGCGTGGTCACCCTTGCAAGGACCAAAATGTTGGGCGTGTACGTAGGCGGCGCAAATGTCGACATGCATCCTACAGAAAGCAGAGGAATCGACGGGGAACGGCATGGTTAAGATGGAACTTTGCGGTCTAAATCCTGTGCACGTGGTCAGCTCAATCCCAATGTGAAAAGCATCATGAAGTGAAGAATCATCATTCTGGATAGGTGCTGGTTCAACCTGTTTCTCAAATCTCAAACATCGAACTGGGATTCAGAATTTAAGAATAGTTGCGGTTGCGTCCAGTCGACGAGCAGAAGCCAATTTAAGAATAGTCTCATGCAAAGCTTCCTTGCTATAGAAAATGGATGAATAAGAATAAAACAAAGATTTAATAACGAACACATATTTCCTTGCCAATTACGATTACTAGTCATAACACATTCAAAAACAAGGGATGAAACATTACATATCTATTATATATATAATTGAGTAAGAAAAGAAGCCTCCACGTTCGCTCTCAAGGCCTAGAAATTACCACATTACCACATTAATTGTAAAAAATAAGAAGAGAAATTTACCCACCACTGCTATTATAAAAAATTTACCCAAAATACCCTTTATCTCTAATACACATCTAATCTCCAATCTTACCACACCTCGTTTTAACGATGACATCAACCGTAAAACGCACGGAACGAGAAGCAGGCGACTGCAACATTGCGAGGAAACAATGAAGCAAAGAACCCTAGCTGCCGGCCATATGATGTGCGTTAGAAAAGGAAATCACATTCAAGGGATCAGACGACCGCTCAGAGGCAAACACGACGGCAACATAGCAGCGCCACCAGCTAAGCCGACTGATCCAATCTGCATATGTTGCTTTTAATGTCTGCTCTCTCTCTATTTTTTTTTTCAAGAACGCAAGGTCAAGTTTGTTCTTCACATGTGCCACAGAAGCCTAGCTGCCGGTCGAGCAAAAGGATCGGAGCAGGCGACTGCTAATAGGCACACACGGCAGCAGCATAGATTTCCCCCCTTCGGTAACTTTTCCTGTAAATTTCCCCCTTCGACAATTTGAAGTAGTACAATTTTAGATAAAAACAACATATGCTTGCCAGCGTAATTGAATAAACCGGTCATCTAGATTACGAATATAATCGTCAAACAACAAAATGGTGAGTTTTGCATATAATCGTCAAACAATTATGCTTTGCGCAAGAAACAACAATGAGCCCGGCCCCCACAATTCATCTGATTATAATTGCCGTTTTGCATTTTCTTCTAAGGAACCATCTAATTTTGTATGCTAAACCACGTCTAGAGTGATCAATAGTTATATAGAACTAATGTATTTAATTTATGATTCTTTAATAAAGATAATTACAATCAACCAAGAATGAAGGCCTTCTTGCCAACTTTCACCTGAACATATCAATATCACTTTATGTAAATGAGCAATGTATTAGCATTCCAAAAATCAATAACATCTAAGAAAATGGTGAAATTATAGAAGTTATCCCATTAATCGAGATTAAAAAATCACCATGGACTTCAAGGCATGCATAAGAAAATAAAAGAGAATCTAAAAGCTCCTAAATTTTTCATTAATCTAGATAGAAAAGGAAAGGAATTTTGTCCCTTTTGACGGATCAGGTTAGCTTGATACAACTTTAAATTAGAGAACACATGGGCATCAACACATTAATTTTTTATCCTTCAAAGAAAAACTAGCCGCGCAAATGCACGGAAGTTAGCCTAGTTCTTTGACAAGAATATGAATCAACAATGTGGGTGTAGTAGATCAAGGAAGTTCATGTACACAATCTGAAAGAACGGTAGATTAGTGTTTGCTTCTGATGCCATCTCTCAGTCAAATAAAAGGAAGTTACATATTTATGCAGAAGAAGTTCTTGTTTACATAGCACAAGTTGCAGCTATAAAAAAAAGGTTTCATCTTTTAACATTAAAGACAATCCATATTCAATGCCCTAAAAAAATTCAAGAAAGGTTACATATATTATATATATACTATATCCAGTTTGTTGCATATTCACTAATAGAAAGTGGAATCACCTACCATTAGACAAAAGAGCGCAACCGGGCACCAGTAAAATCCAACAAACTATTCTTACCGCTGAAATCATGTGAACTCAAAAGATTTTTGTATCGAACTATGTAGAGGAGGTGTACGAAAAATCTAGATGCATTGCAAGTCCGCTAGAACACGCCTAAGAACTAAAAGATTTTCATGGCTGACAGCCGCGCCTCCATGTCGACCTCGTACGGAAAGTGGAGGATGCCCCTCGGTATCCGCCTGTTGACCCTGCGCATCTCTTTCGTCTCCACATCAAGGACGATGATCGCTTCTGTGTCCAGTTCAAAACACATACTGTTATAAGGCCATAGCAAGACCACCCCGCTCTTCACCCCGGAGCCTACCATGTCTAGCATGTTAGTGTTTGCAGATCGGACCGCGGAGCGTACAGTCGCCTCCGTATCGATCACAGCGTGCCGCATCCAACCGGCGCTACCGGACAGCAGCCATACGGATATCTTGAGCTTCTCCACGGCCAGCAGCCTGAGCCCTCCGTTCGGCGACGACGCCATGTGGAGACGACGGGGGCGTTCGGGTCGCAGGGCCTCCATTGGGAGCTCGATGGAGCCAGCCGTCGCTGTGCAGACATCGTAGGTGACGATGTGGGAGTACTCCTGGCCGTTCCGGCTGCACATTAGCCAGTGGATCAAGCTACCGACGACAACGGCGCCGAAACGTGATGGAACTACAAGGGAAGCTGAATCCCGCCGCCGCTGGCCGGAATAGCTAGCTATGGTGACGGGGCTCCATGTGCAGTTGGAAGGCATGGTCCGGACCTTGATAGAGCCATCCGTGAACCCGTAGATGTCAGCGGCGAGGAGAAGGAAGGAGGAGCCGGCGATGCCGTCCGCGGCGGTGAGCAGGACGTACGTGTAGTATACGCCGGCGCCGCCGCACTTGCAGGATAGGCCGCCGCACGTATTGTCCGGCGGACCGGGAAAAAACTTGCAGTTGCTGGTCATGGGGTCGAACACGCACATGCGACGAATCTGTTCGCTGGTACACTCGCTGCTAAGCAGGATGAGGCCGTTGCGCGACGCCCGGCGCCCGAAACCAACGAGGCTGGCGGCGGCGGCCACGCTGCGGGACAGGAGCGGCGCGAGGTGCTTCTCGGAGAAGGACGCTGCCGCGGGCGTCGCCGGGTGCGCCAGGGAGAAGGACGCAGCCGGCGGGGGCCTGGTCCCGTTTCTCTCCTCGGGGTTCAGGTCGAGGAACCCGAGGAGGGACGGGGGCACGATGCCGTCCGGTTCGCGGCAGACGCGGCGGATGAACGCCGGGCTGAGGATGTCGCGGCGGAGCGGCTTGCAGGACGCGGCGCAGCGGAGCAGCGTCGCGGCGTCCGAGCGCGCGACGATCTCAAGGAGCAGGTCTGCCGGAAGCGGGCACTCCCGCGTGGCGTCCGGCGGCGGCGGCGCCGCGAACCCATGGGAGTGTGTGCGTGGCGACATCGATCGTCGCCCGTGCGTGCAAGCAGCTATATATGCGACGATCAATAAAATTGAATCCGCGTACGATATGAATTGGGGAGATATAAAATTGAATTCATATAGGATATATAGGACATTAGGACTATCTGTTTCAGGAGTCCTATTTTGGTACCGCAAGGACTAGAGCATTTTTGTTCTGAAACGTAACAATTTTGTTCCTCATTCCGCTTCCGGCTGAGCTGCTCCTTATACATTTCAGCTTGAGAATTAAACTTCATTCATTTCATTCCATTCAAGAAAATAACCCATGACATATTTTAATTTTTTCCAACTTCAACAAAATAGGGCCCCTCGCAAAAATAAAAATAAAAATAGGGGTATAGGCATACATTTATCTTGTTCCAGGTTTAGTACTCCCTCCGTCCCTAAATATAAGACTTTCTACCATTCAAATAAAAAAATAGTCGATGTGTTAAAATATGACAATATCCTTTATTTTTGTCTCAGCTCATCCCTCCACCAACCTCAGAGTTTGCATTATCTATAGAACATTTAAATTATAGAAAAATTGAAACTCCAAAACGCTCTATATTAAGGGACAAAGGGAGTATAAAAATTACCATTTTCATTATATTAAAGATAATAAGTTCCAAACATATATATTAGATCCATATGTTAGAAGAAGCAAAATTCATTTTGTAACGAAGATTGTTCCGCTACAATTTCACCTTGAATAAAAGAAAGTTCCATCTCAAAAAACAATTTTAGTCATGCATTTCTTTGGTTTCATAAATGGAGCCTATATATTGTGAAATCTAAGTTATATGAAAACTACTAGCAAATCTCTAAATTCATCAACTATTGCCTTAATTTATCAAACTTCCAACTGACAGTAATAAATGAAACATCAATGCCATTTACAATTATACTATAGAATAAATCAAATTATATATAGAAACTTATAAAATGTATACAACACATTTCAAAATATTGCGTGCTACTTTTATGGGCGTGATAGGGCCGTGTGGCCTACTTTAAATGGGTAGAATGACAATTAAAATGAAGCGGAGGAATATGTTAACTTTCTTTAGTGATAGAACATATTATAACAAATATATAATATTTTTTAAAAATTTTTGAATAAGACAGACGGGCAAATATAATTCAAAAAATCAACGGCGACCAAAATTAAATTCAGAGTGAGTATATGCACATCCTTGTAAATTATCTGTTTCGTAATAACAGTTCATCAGAGCTATCTGTAGTTAAAATTTACTGTTGCCGGCCAGCCTTGATATGCACTTTTCGTTTCATGTAATGTTTCTTTTCTTTTCTTTCGATAAGAAATATTATTTACTTACATAGTATCATTTGTGTCTGCTACTAGAAATTGTTGCTGACCTACCACTGTAAAGTTCATGCATAGAGCAAGCCTGTTAAGTGGAGAGTGAATGGCAGGTCCAGCATATGTCTGTTGTCACGTTCTTTGAACCATTCTAATCCCGGAACCATCCATGCCTTAAACCCTAAACCTCTTCAGGCCATCGATTCGAAAAGAAATCACGATTTTCAGTCTCGCGTGAGAATTAAGAAGCGTGGAATACATACCTTTTCTTTTACAGAGAAGGAAAAGCCTAAAACAGTTCGTGTAGGAACGGGCCCAAAACCATTTCGTTTATTTTTTTTTTTGGTTTCAGGAGACTGAGAAAGTTAATTTCCTCATTTTTAAAAGGATAAAAAAAGAGAGATGGTGGCCAATAATGGTCGAGTGGTCGACAGAGTAGCGCCCACGCACTCCTCGTTGGTCGTTGCGAGCCTTCTTGCGCGCTACGAAGCCTCCTGTCAACCACAGCCGTCCGTTGAGGATTGGAGGGTGCGGGAACCCTCATCATCTCTCTATAAAGGAAGCCGCCCTCTGTGCCCCCACCTCGACACCGCCGCCGTTGTTTCTTCCTCTCCTGAAAAAGGTGGGAAGTTGACCTCTGCTGCGCGCCGGAGGTAAGAAACTCAGCCGCCGCCTCCTGACCTCCTCTACTTTTTCTTTTCCCATCTCTTTTTGCTATACTAGATAGACTAGGAACTAGAAGCGATTTGCCTCTGTATAATCGGTGCAGCCTCTGATCGATGGAGATTTTGGCAACTCCTGTTAGTTAGCCTCGATCCCTCCCTGGTGTTAACATCACTCTGGATGGACTTGTTTAATTTCGTATTAGATTTCGATAGTTTGTTATTTCTTTCTCGCTGTCCTTGATTTGCATACAGTAAATTAATGTAATTCTGCTTTGCTGATTGGCTATTCCCCAATCTCATTGATGGAACATGAACTATCCTATGGTATTATTCATATTTGTTTTTCATGCAAATTATCTTTGTAAGGACCTCAAATTTCGTGATGTCAAGTAGCAAATGGGAGATGCAACCAGTGCCCATTGTCTATTGGCAAAGATATTTGTTATTTGTTTGTCATGCAAATTAACTTTGTAAGGATTACTTCCTTAAATTCGTGATGTCTATTAGCAAATTGGAGATGCAATCAGTGCCCATTGTCTAATTGGCAAAGACTGAAGGTTCCCGTGCGGGGCCTTCTGATATAGGTTCGAATCCTATTGGGTGCTTCTTCAGATGACAGCATCTCCACTTTGCTCCACAGCCAGACTGCCATGTCAAGTACTCGCCTTGCCTGCTAATCCTTTCTAAACGGATTAGATCATGTTTGGCTACTGCCATGTCAGTCTGGCCTAAACTTCTTTTATTTGCTTTGTATTGAGAAAGTTCCATATGCTTGTCTATCCATGCGTGCCCCCTTTGTTTATGCTAATTCGATTAGTTCGTTTTAATTTGTAACTTGACAGATAGATTGGTTCCCATTTTTTTCTGTCAAGGTTGCTTTAAACTGGTCTTTCTGTTCTTAGATTAATCATAACCAGTCCAGCAATTTGCTTATACCTCGTCAAAAATCTGGTATTACAAACTGTCTTTATCACTGCTGTTTCCCTGCATACACAGTTAGTCAACAGCTCCTGCAGCCATGGGGAAGGAGAAGGTTCACATTAACATTGTGGTCATCGGCCATGTGACTCTGGCAAATCGACCACCACCGGTCACCTCATCTACAAGCTTGGAGGCATCGACAAGCGTGTCATCGAGAGGTTTGAGAAGGAGGCCGCAGAGATGAACAAGCGGTCCTTCAAGTACGCCTGGGTGCTTGACAAGCTCAAGGCTGAGCGCGAGAGGGGCATCACCATTGACATCGCCCTCTGGAAGTTTGAGACCACCAAGTACTACTGCACCGTCATCGATGCTCCTGGACACCGTGACTTCATCAAGAACATGATCACCGGAACCTCCCAGGCTGATTGCGCCGTGCTCATCATTGACTCCACCACCGGTGGCTTTGAGGCTGGCATCTCCAAGGATGGGCAGACCCGTGAGCACGCGCTGCTTGCTTTCACTCTTGGTGTCAGGCAGATGATCTGCTGCTGCAACAAGGTATTAATCTGTTTTGATGCTAGAATACTGTACTGCTTTATGTTGAATCTGCTGGTTATTTGAAAATGGTGTGTTTTTAATTCTCAGATGGACGCCACCACCCCGAAGTACTCCAAGGCTCGGTATGATGAAATCGTCAAGGAAGTTGGCTCGTACCTGAAGAAGGTTGGGTACAACCCGGAGAAGATCCCCTTCGTGCCCATCTCTGGGTTTGAGGGTGACAACATGATCGAGAGGTCCACGAACCTGGACTGGTACAAGGGGCCCACCCTCCTTGAGGCGCTGGACCAGATCAACGAGCCGAAGCGGCCATCGGACAAGCCCCTCCGCCTTCCCCTGCAAGACGTGTACAAGATCGGCGGCATCGGCACGGTCCCGGTGGGCCGTGTCGAGACCGGCGTCATCAAGCCTGGCATGGTGGTCACCTTCGGCCCCAGCGGCCTGACCACGGAGGTGAAGTCGGTGGAGATGCACCACGAGGCCATGCAGGAGGCTCTGCCCGGCGACAACGTCGGCTTCAACGTGAAGAACGTGGCCGTCAAGGACCTGAAGCGCGGCTACGTGGCCTCCAACTCCAAGGACGACCCTGCCAAGGAGGCTGCCAGCTTCACGGCGCAGGTGATCATCATGAACCACCCGGGGCAGATCGGCAACGGCTACGCCCCCGTGCTGGACTGCCACACGTCTCACATCGCCGTCAAGTTCTCGGAGCTCCTCACCAAGATCGACAGGCGGTCCGGCAAGGAGCTGGAGAGCGCCCCCAAGTTCCTCAAGAACGGCGATGCCGGCTTCGTCAAGATGATCCCCACCAAGCCCATGGTGGTGGAGACCTTCTCCGAGTACCCGCCGCTGGGCCGCTTTGCGGTGCGCGACATGAGGCAGACGGTGGCTGTGGGTGTCATCAAGAGCGTCGAGAAGGACCCGACGGGAGCCAAGGTCACCAAGGCTGCCGCCAAGAAGAAATGATCTCCAAACTCTGCTCTCTGCTGGTGGTGGCAGTATTATTCTGGGTTGCTAGTAGTTATAATATTGTTGGTCGAAATAGTGTGGTGTCGTGTGTTGGTTGTGATTACAGTAGTTTTGTTCACTCAAGTTAGCTGTCAGTGTTATCAAGACAAGGTTATCGAGCTGGATCTATAAGATTATTACTAGTGTTACATACAGTCCCAACTATTTGATGCCGCAGTTGAGTATGCTTGTGAATTTTATGGATCTGTCTGCCCATAATCTCAATGGTAGGGCACCCAGAATCCTGACTCGGTATTCCTCTGTCTGGAATGCTTTTGCCACCACCGTCCATTCCTTCTCATGTTACCCTAATTCACCTAGCTATTAATCTCAATGGTAGGGCACCCAGAATGCTTGTGTATTTTTAGGAAGCTCGAACGATCTCTTTTTTTTTTTTCTACACTTCCACGAGCCTTAAAATATACTGACCATAAGCGAGCAATGCAGATGTTACCCAACAAGGTGCTCGCCTGAAAGCCGAAATCTGTTTATAGGTAAAATATTCTGCAGCATTGATGAACGAAAAGTACTTTACATAATCTAGGAATTCACTGCTTCCTACCTCAGACAATTCAGTTGTGCTGCTAACTCCTGCTGTTAACATGGGATGCACTAGTAAAACCTAGCTGGGGCAACACTGAGATGGTGTTCGCTCTCAGCATCTAATAACCTGAAATCTTAACATCTCTAAGCTTCTACCTGAGCTACATTGCACATTCAAACCTGAAACTTCTGGTGGCGTCTACAAGCAAAGGTGAAGAACAGGCTACAACCCTGTCTCCTTGAAGCTCTTGGTGAGCCAGATGGCCGTCTCCCTTGGCGACACCTTCTCCGGGCCGAACGGTTTCAACAGGATCCCCAGCTCCTCGTACCTCTCCTGCTGCAGCAGCTGCGCGCTGAACTCGAGCAGCCCCTCCAGCGCCTCAGCCCTCTGCTGGTACGACGTCGTGTCGAACCGCCGCTGCCTGGAGTCCGAGGAGCCACGGCTCGACGCGGCCACGGCGTTGCGGCCGGAGGAGCTGTCGCTCCGGCTGTCACCGTCGGTGGCACGGAGCCTTTGCACCGTGCACTTGTCCTTGGTGAGTGATCGGTTGATGGATGGAGGTGTGGTGTAGCATGAGCCGCGGGCTGGTGACGCTTTGCCGATTGAAAATAAGGGTTCGTCTGATGAAGCTAGTGGGAATTCAGCAATTCTGTCGATTCGAGGAGAATTCACAGAGACGTCAGGGGATGTAAGCTGCTCCAGGATGCTGATGCTGCGCTTGGGTGTTTCGAATGCTTGCAATGGGAGCGACGCTCTGCGTTCTGGTCGAGCGCTTCTGTTAACTGGTGTTCCTGAAAACTGCTGGAAGTGGGGAATTTCAGTCTTTCGGATATATTTTGATTTGATAGTGAAAATAGCCATGATGTTAGAAAAAAACAATAAGAACGAGTAATTTCGTCATGAAAGCAGACATGTAATATGTAATTAAAAAAAACTAAACAAACGCATTGAAAATATTTTAGAAATGCATCTGGCAGTACACTGAAGTAGTAGCTCAGTTTAAGCAGTCGCTTTTGAATCTGCACTAGTACAATTTTAGTATGACCACATTACCGACAAAGAAATGTAATATGCACTACGGATGTTGTAACTGCATGCTTGGATGTCTTTATTGCCAACTATGACATACCTCACTGCAATTTGATCTGTCAAATGATGCTCGTGGAGGTTCTAGCCGATTCTCCAGAATTGTGATTGTCTTGGATGGAGTTATCTTCGGAGCCTTCATGATACTTGAGGTCCTTGATGCTATGATTTTGCTAGAAACCTCCTCAGTCTGACTGTTACTTATAGATAACTGTTTGATACTCTGTGTGGTGGTGTAATCCTTTATGGTCGGAATAGAGCTGAGGGAATTCCTCACAGGTGATGGTTTGCTAAAAGTTACCATCCTTTCATTACCCAAAGAGTTCCTCCTGCCCTTGCCGGCAGAAAAAGACTCTGCAGGGAATGTCATTCGCTTTTCAGTTGGAGATTGTTGGATAGGAATCATGTTGCGGGATGGTGAAGATTTCAAATGGACTTGCAGCACGTAAGGCTGTAGATATGGATGCTTCAGCAGTTCAGCTGCCTGCTTAAGACAGTGATGTAAGGATCCATAGTGATGTAAAACAGGTTACTGTTGAAAATTTGGTCTGTTAGAGGATTATAAAGTTCTTACGCTTGGCCTGTGCTCTGGACTTCTGCGAAGCATGCTCCGAACAAGTCCCGACTGTAGAGTTGACAAATTTTTTAATAAACATGCTCCAGACAAATTAGAACGGGAATGAAGGAATTAATAAAAGAACAGCCAGAAACTCACAATGCACCGGAATATCTTGATGGCAAAGGTGATACTATCGATTTGGTAATCTTGTTTATAAGGGCTTGCATATCCTGACAAATATATTATCAAAGCCAAATTATTTAACCACCATATCGTCCAATCTAGGTCTACTAAAAGATTCAGTAGGGCTAAACGCATGTCCCAATCGGTAACAAATGCAGATAAAATACTTCATTGAACTAAGCTAAGCCAGTACAAGCACACAAAAATTAAAACATATAAAAATCACTATACCTTGACCAATCAGCTTGCTCGGAAAGGCATAAGCAGGTTGCTACGTTCACACCAAGGCATAAACAGGTATAAAAGCATTCTCAGAACTTACAAAAGCTTTGAATGCAGGTTTAAGTGCAGCCATTTCATACATGCAGCATCCTGAAACAGAATTAACAGAGAATTACAGTCCATCCCATAACTGTGGCACTATGTTCATGAGGTTTGTTACATC